>JAECWN010000121.1:0-72393 GCA_018150725.1 Drosophila quadrilineata | reverse complement strand
ATCGATGTTTTTTTTCGATTGTAATCGACTCCTTTCGATGTTTTTTCGATTGTTTTCGATTCTTTTCGACGTTTTATCGATTGCTTTTGATTGCTCCTTTCGATGTTTTTTTCGATTGTAGTTGTCCCCTTTAGATGTTTTTTCGATTGTTTCGATACTTTTCGACGTTTTATGGATTGTTTTTGATTCTTTTTGATGTTTTTCCGATTGTAATTGACTCCTATCGATGTTTTTCGATCGTAATTGACTCTTTGATGCGCTTTTTTCGATGCTTTCTCGATCACGCTTCGATTGTTTTGATACTTTTCGACGTTTATCGATTGTTTGCTTCGAGATTCTTTTCGACGTTTTACGATTGTAATTGACCTCTCTGTTCTACGATTTGTTTTCGATTGTTTCGACACGTTTCTGTTTTATCGATTGTTTCGATCTCTCTATTCTTTTTTTGCGATGTGCTTTTCTTTTCGATGTTTTCGATTGTAATTGACTCCCTCGATGTTTTCCCGATTGTAATGACTCCATTCGATGTTTTTCTGATTGTTTTTGATACTTTTTCGATCGTTATCGATTGTTTTCAATTCTTTTCGATGTTTTCTCGATTGTAATTGACTCCTTTCGATGTTTTTTCGATTGTTTTCGATACATTTCGACGTTTTTATCGATTGTTTTTCATTCTTTTCGATGTTTTCCGAATCGTAAACCCAATCGACATCATTTTTTTTCTGATTGTAATTGACTCCTTTCGATGTTTTCGATTGGTTTCCGATACTTTCGACGTTTTATCGATTGTTTTTTGATTCTTTTCGATGTTTTTTCGATTCCAATTGACTCCCTATCGATGTTTATGTTTTCGATTGTAATTGACTCCTTTCGATGTTTTATCGATTGTTTTCGATACTTTTCGACGTTTTATCGATTGTTTTTGATTCTTTCGATGTTTTTTTCGATTGTAATTGACTCTATTGATGTTTTTTATTGTCTCCTTTCGATGTTTTTTCGATTGATTTCGATTCTTTTCGATGTTTTTTTCTGATTGATAGTTGACTCTATCAATGTTTTTCGATTGTAATTGACTCCTATCGATGTTTTTTTGATTGTAATTGACTCCTTTCGATGTTTTATCGATTGTTTTCTGATACTTTTCGGCGTTTTATCTATTGTTTTCGATTCCTTTCGATGTTTTCTGATTGTAATTGACTGCTTCCATGTTTTTTCGATTGTTTTCGATACTTTTCGACGTTTTATCGATAGTTTTTGATTCTTTTCGACGTTTTATCGGATTGTTTTTGATTCTTTTTCGATGTTTTTTTGTTTGCATACTTTTCGACGTTTTATCGATTGTTTTGATTCTTTTCGATGTTTTTTCGATTGTAATTGACTCCCTTTCGATGTTTTTCGATTGTTTTCGATACTTTTCGATCGTTTTATCGATTGTTTTCGATTCTTTTCGATGTGTTTTTCGATTGTAATTGACTCCTTTCGATTTTTTTCGATTGTTTTCGATACTTTTCGACGTTTTATCCATTGTTTTTGATTCTCCTTCGATGTTTTTTCGATTGATCACCTCCTTTCGATGTTTTTCGTTTGTTTTCGATACTTTTCGACGTTTCTCGATTGTTTTTGATCTTTCTTTTCGATGTTTTTACGATTGTAATTGACCCTTTCCGATGTTCTTTTCTGATTGTTTCGATAACCTTTCGACCGTTTTATCTATTGTTTTGATTCTTTTCGATGTTTTTTCGATTTGTACTGGCTCCTTTCGATGTTTTTTCGATTGTTTTCGATATCTTTTCGACGTTTTCGATTGTTTTTGATTCTTTTCGATGTTTTTTCGATTGTAATTGACTCCATCGATGTTTTGATTTTAATTGACTCCTTCTCGATGTTTTCGATGTTATTGTTTTCGATACTTTTCGACGTTTTATCGATTGTTTTTGATTCTTTTCGAGGTTTTATCGATTGTAATTGACTCCTATCGATGTTTTTCGATTGTGATTGACTCCTTTCGATGTTTTTCGATTGTTTTCGATACTTTTCGACGTTTTATCGATTGTTTTGGATCTCTTTTCGATGTTTTTCGATTGTAGTTGACTCCTTTCGATGTTTTTCGATTGTAGTTGACTCTTCGGATGTTTTTTCGATTGCTTTCGATACTTTTCGACGTTTTATCGATTGTTTTTGATTCTTTTCGATGTTTTTCCGATTGTACTTGACCCTTTCGATGTTTTTTCGATTGCTTTCGATACTTTTCGACGTTTTATCGATTGTTTTGATTCTTTTCGATGTTTTTTCGATTGTTATTGACTCCTATCGATGTTTTTTCGATTGTATTTGACTCCTTTCGATGTTTTTTCGATTGTTTTTCGATACTTTTTGACGTTTTATCGATTGTTTTTGATTCTTTTCGATGTTTTATCGATTGTAGTTGACTCCTATCGATGTTTTTCGATTGTAATTGACTCCTTTCGATGTTTTTTCCATTGTTTTCGATACTTTTCGACGTTTTATCGATTGTTTTGATTCTTTTCGATGTTTTTTTCGATTGTAGTTGACTCCTTTCGATGTTTTTCTCGATTGTAGTTGACTCCTTTCGATGTTTTTCGATTGCTTTCGATACTTTTCGACGTTTTATCGATTGTTTTTTGATTCTTTTCGATGTTTTTTCGATTGTTATTGACTCTATCGATGTTTTTTCGATTGTATTTGACTCCTTTCGATGTTTTTTCGATTGCTTTCGGATACTTTTCGACGTTTTATCGATTGTTTTTGATTCTTTTCGACGTTTTGTCGATTGTTTTCGATACTTTTCGACGTTTTATCGATTGTTTTGATTCTTTTCGATGTTTTTCGATTGTTTTTGATTCTTTTCGTTGTTTTTTCTGATTGTAATTGACCCCACGATGTTTTTTCGATTGTAATTGACTCCTTTCGATGTTTTTTCGATACTTTTTGACGTTTTATCGATTGTTTTTGATTCTTTTCGATGTTTTTTTCGATTGTAAATGACTCCTTTCGATGTTTTTCGATTGTTTTCGATACTTTTCGACGTTTTTACGATTGTTTTTGATTCTTTTCGACGTTTTATCGATTGTTTTTGATTCTTTTCGATGTTTTTTCGATTGTAATTGACTCTTTCAATGTTTTTTTCGATTGTTTTCGATACTTTCGACGTTTTATCGATTGTTTTTGATTCTTTTCGACGCTTTATCGATTGTTTTTGATTTATCGTTGTTTTGATTCTTTTCGATGTTTTTTCGATTGTAATTGACTCTAATCGATGTTTTAGTCGATTGTAATTGACTTCTTTCGATGTTTTTTCGATTGTTTTCGATAGTTTTCGACGTTTTATCGATTGTTTTTGATTCTTTTTGATGTTTTTTCGATTGTTATTGACTCCTTTCGATGTTTTTTCGATTGTTTTCGATACTTTTCGACGTTTTATCGATTGTTTTTGATTCTTTTCGATGTTTTTTCGATTGTACTGACTCTTATCGATGTTTTTTCGATTGTAATTGACTCCCATCGATGTTTTTTTCGATTGTAATTGACTCCTTTCGATGTTTTTTCGATTGTTTTCGATACTTTTCGACGTTTTATCGATTGTTTTTGATTCTTTTCGATGTTTTTTTCGATTGTAATTGACTCCTATCGATGTTTTTTTGATTGAAATGACTCGTTGCATGACTCCTTTCGATGTTTTTTCGATTGTATTGTTTTCGATTCTTTTCGATGTTTTTTCGATTGTAATTGACTCCTATCAATGTTTTTCGATTGTAATTGACTCCTTCGATGTTTTTTCGATTGTAATTGACTCCTTTCGATGTTTTTTTCGATTGTTTTCGATACTTTTCGACGTTTTATCTATTGTTTTCGATTCTTTTCGATGTTTTTTCGATTGTAATTGACTCGCTTTCGATGTTTTTTCGATTGTTTTCGATACTTTTCGACGTTTTTCCGATTGTTAATGATTCTTTTCGACGTTTTAACGATTGTTTTTGATTCTTTTCGATGTTTTTCGATTGTAATTGACTCCCATCGATGTTTTTTCGATTAAAAATTGACTCCTTTCGATGTTTTTTCGATTGTTTTCGATACTTTTCGACGTTTTACCGATTGTTTTGATTTTCTTTACGATGTTTTTCGATTGTAATTGACTCCTATCGATGTTTTTCGATTGTAATTGACTCCTATCGATTGTTTTTTCGATTGTAAATGACGTCCATTCGATGTTTTACTGATTGTAATTGACTCCTTTCGATGTTTTTTCGATTGTTTTCGATAGTTTTCGACGTTTTATTTATTGTTTTTGATTCTTTTCGATGTTTTTTCGTTTGTAATTGACTCCCATCGATGTTTTTCGATTGTAATTGACTCCTTTCGATGTTTTTTTTTCGATTGATTTCGATACTTTTCGACGTTTTATCGATTGTTTTTGATTCTTTTCGATGTTTTTTTCGATTGTAATTGACTCCTGTCGATGTTTTTTTGATTGTAATTGACTCCTTTCGATGTTTTTCGATTGTTTTCGATTCTTTTCGATGTTTTTTCGATTGTAATTGACTCCCTATCAATGTTTTTCGATTGTAATTGACTCCTTTCGATGTTTTTTCGATTGTAATTGACTCCTTTCGATGTTTTTCGATTGTTTTCGATACTTTTCGACGTTTTATCTATTGTTTTCGATTCTTTTCGATGTTTTTTCGATTGTAATTGACTGCTTTCGATGTTTTTCGATTGTTTTCGATACTTTTCGACGTTTTATCGATTGTTTATGATTCTTTTCGACGTTTTAACGATTGTTTTTGATTCTTTTCGATGTTTTTTCGATTGTAATTGACTCCCATCGATGTTTTTCTATTTTAATTGACTCCTTTCGATGTTTTTTTTCGATTGTTTTCGATACTTTTCGACGTTTTATCGATTGTTTTGATCTTTACGATGTTTTTTCGATTGTAATTGACTCCTATCGATGTTTTTTCGATTGTAATTGACTCCTTTCGATGTTTTTTTCGATTGTTTTCGATTACTTTTCGACGTTTTATCGATTGTTTTTGATTCTTTTTTCGATTGTAATTGACTCCTTTCGATGTTTTTTTCGATTGTTTTCGATACTTTTCGACGTTTTATCGATTGTTTTTGATTCTTTTCGATGTTTTTTCGATTGTAATTGACTCCTATCGATGTTTTTTCGATTGTAATTGATTCCTTTCGATGTTTCTTCGATTGTTTTCAATACTTTTCGATGTTTTATCGATTGTTTTTGATTCTTTTTCGATGTTTTTTCGATTGTAATTGACTCCTTTCGATGTTTTTTCGATTGTTTCGATACTTTTCGACGTTTTATCGATTGTTTTCGATACTTTTCGACGTTTTATCGATTGTTTTTGATTCTTTTCGATGTTTTTTCGATTGTAATTGACTCCTTTCGATGTTTTTTCGATTGTTTTCGATACTTTTCGACGTTTTTGCGATTGTTTTCGATACTTTCGACGTGTTATCGATTGTTTTGATTTTTTTCGATGTTTTTTCGATTGTAATTGACTCCTTTTCGATGTTTTTCGATTGTTTTCGATACTTTTCGACGTTTTATCGATTGTTTTTCATTCTTTTCGATGTTTTTCGATTGTAATTGACTCCTATCGATGTTTTTTCGATTGTAATTGACTCCTTTCGATGTTTTTTCGATTGTTTTCGATACTTTTCGACGTTTTATCGATTGTCTTTGATTCTTTTCGATGTTTTTTCGATTGTAATTGACTCTATCGATGTTTTTTTCGATTGTAATTGACTCCTTTCGATGTTTTTCGATTGTTTTCGATACTTTTCGACGTTTTATCGATTGTTTTTGATTCTTATTGATGTTTTTTCGATTGTAATTGACTCCTATCGATGTTTTTTCGATTGTAATTGACTCCTTTCAATGTTTTTTCGATTGTTTTCGATACTTTTCGACGTTTTATCTATTGTTTTTGATTCTTTTCGATGTTTTTTCGATTGTAATTGACTCCTTTCGATGTTTTTTCGATTGTTTTCGATACTTTTCGACGTTTTATCGATTGTTTTTCATTCTTTTCGATGTTTTTCGATTGTAATTGACTCCTATCGATGTTTTTTCGATTGTAATTGACTCCTTTCGATGTTTTTTTCGATTGTTTTCGATACTTTTCGACGTTTTATCGATTGTTTTTGATTCTTATTGATGTTTTTTCGATTGTAATTGACTCCTATCGATGTTTTTTCGATTGTAATTGACTCCTATCGATGTTTTTTCGATTGTAATTGATTCCTTTCTATGTTTCTTCGATTGTTTTCAATACTTTTCGATGTTTTATCGATTGTTTTTGATTCTTTTCGATGTTTTTTTCGATTGTAATTGACTCCTTTCGATGTTTTTTCGATTGTTTTCGATACTTTTCGACGTTTTATCGATTGTTTTTGATTCTTTTCGATGTTTTTTCGATTGTAATTGACTCCTTTCGATGTTTTTTCGATTGTTTTCGATACTTTTCGACGTTTTATCGATTGTTTTTGATTCTTATTGATGTTTTTTCGATTGTAATTGACTCCTATCGATGTTTTTTTCGATTGTAATTGACTCCTTTCAATGTTTTTTCGATTGTTTTCGATACTTTTCGACGTTTTATCGATTGTTTTTGATTCTTTTCGATGTTTTTTCGATTGTAATTGACTCCTTTCGATGTTTTTTTCGATTGTTTTCGATACTTTTCGACGTTTTATCGATTGTTTTTCATTCTTTTCGATGTTTTTCGATTGTATTTGACTCCTATCGATGTTTTTTCGATTGTAATTGACTCCTTTCGATGTTTTTTCGATTGTTTTCGATACTTTTCGACGTTTTATCGATTGTTTTTGATTCTTTCGACGTTTTATCGATTGTTTTTGATTCTTTTCGATGTTTTTTCGATTGTTTTCGATACTTTTCGACGTTTTATCGATTGTTTTTGATTCTTTTCGATGTTTTTCTGATTGTAATTGACTCCTTTCGATGTTTTTTCGATTGTTTTCGATACTTTTCGACGTTTTATCGATTGTTTTTGATTCTTTTCGATGTTTTTTCGATTGTAATTGACTCTATCGATATTTTTCGATTATTTTCGATAATTTTCGACGTTTTATCGATTGTTTTTCATTCTTTTCGACGTTTTATCGATTGTTTTGATTCTTTTCAATGTTTTTTCGATTGTAATTGACTCCTATCGATGTTTTTCGATTGTAATTGACTCCTTTCGATGTTTTTTCGATACTTTTCGACGTTTTATCGATTGTTTTGATTCTTTTCGATGTTTTTTCGATTGTAAATGACTCCTTTCGATGTTTTTTCGATTGTTTTCGATACTTTTCGACGTTTTATCGATTGTTTTTGATTCTTTTCGACGTTTTATCGATTGTTTTTGATTCTTTCGATGTTTTTTCGATTGTAATTGACTCCTTTCAATGTTTTTTCGATTGTTTTCGATACTTTTCGACGTTTTATCGATTGTTTTGATTCTTTTCGACGCTTTATCGATTGTTTTTGATTCTTTTCGATGTTTTTCGATTGTAATTGAATCCTATCGATGTTTTTTTCGATTGTAATTGACTTCTTTCGATGTTTTTTCGATTGTTTTCGATACTTTTCGACGTTTTATCGATTGTTTTGATTCTTTTCGATGTTTTTTCGATTGTAATTGACTCCTTTCGATGTTTTTTCGATTGTTTTCGATACTTTTCGACGTTTTATCGATTGTTTTTGATTCTTTTCGATGTTTTTTCGATTGTAATTGACTCCTATCGATGTTTTTTCGATTGTAATTGACTCCTTTCGATGTTTTTTCGATTGTTTTCGATAGTTTTCGACGTTTTATTTATTGTTTTTGATTCTTTTCGATGTTTTTTCGATTGTAATTGACTCCCATCGATGTTTTTCGATTGTAATTGACTCCTTTCGATGTTTTTTCGATTGTTTTCGATACTTTTCGACGTTTTATCGATTGTTTTTGATTCTTTTCGATGTTTTTTCGATTGTAATTGACTCCTATCGATGTTTTTTTTGATTGTAATTGACTCCTTTCGATGTTTTTTCGATTGTTTTCGATTCTTTTCGATGTTTTTTTCGATTGTAATTGACTCCTATCAATGTTTTTTCGATTGTAATTGACTCCTTTCGATGTTTTTTCGATTGTAATTGACTCCTTTCGATGTTTTTCCGATTGTTTTCGATACTTTTCGACGTTTTATCGATTGTTTTCGATTCTTTTCGATGTTTTTTCGATTGTAATTGACTGCTTGCGATGTTTTTTCGATTGTTTTCGATACTTTTCGACGTTTTATCGATTGTTTATGATTCTTTTCGACGTTTTAACGATTGTTTTTGATTTTTTTCGATGTTTTTTCGATTGTAATTGACTCCCATCGATGTTTTTTTGATTTTAATTGACTCCTTTCGATGTTTTTTCGATTGTTTTCGATACTTTTCGACGTTTTATCGATTGTTTTTGATTCTTTTCGATGTTTTATCGATTGTAATTGACTCCTATCGATGTTTTTTCGATTGTAATTGACTCCTTTCGACGTTTTTTCGATTGTTTTCGATACTTTTCGACGTTTTATCGATTGTTTTTGATTCTTTTCGATGTTTTTTCGATTGTAGTTGACTCCTTTCGATGTTTTTTCGATTGTAGTTGACTCCTTTCGATGTTTTTTCGATTGCTTTCGATACTTTTCGACGTTTTATCGATTGTTTTTGATTCTTTTCGATGTTTTTTCGATTGTAATTGACTCCTTTCGATGTTTTTTCGATTGCTTTCGATTCTTTTCGACGTTTTATCGATTGTTTTTGATTCTTTTCGATGTTTTTTCGATTGTTATTGACTCCTATCGATGTTTTTTCGATTGTATTTGACTCCTTTCGATGTTTTTTCGATACTTTTCGACGTTTTATCGATTGTTTTTGATTCTTTTCGATGTTTTTTCGATTGTAATTGACTCCTTTCGATGTTTTTTCGATTGTAATTGACTCCTTTCGATGTTTTTTGATTGTTTTCGATACTTTTCGACGTTTTATCGATTGTTTTTTATTCTTTTCGATGTTTTTTCGATTGTAGTTGACTCCTTTCGATGTTTTTTCGATTGCTTTCGATACTTTTCGACGTTTTATCGAATGTTTTTGATTCTTTTCGATGTTTTTTCGATTGTAATTGACTCCTTTCGATGTTTTTTCGATTGCTTTCGATACTTTTCGACGTTTTATCGATTGTTTTTGATTCTTTTCGATGTTTTTTCGATTGTTATTGACTCCTATCGATGTTTTTTCGATTGTATTTGACTCCTTTCGATGTTTTTTCGATTGTTTTCGATACTTTTCGACGTTTTATCGATTGTTTTCGATACTTTTCGACGTTTTATCTATTGTTTTCGATTCTTTTCGATGTTTTTTCGATTGTAATTGACTGCTTTCGATGTTTTTTCGATTGTTTTCGATACTTTTCGACGTTCTATCGATTGTTTATGATTCTTTTCGACGTTTTAACGATTGTTTTTGATTCTTTTTGATGTTTTTTCGATTGTAATTGACTCCCATCGATGTTTTTTCGATTTTAATTGACTCCTTTCGATGTTTTTTCGATTGTTTTCGATACTTTTCGACGTTTTATCGATTGTTTTTGATTCTTTTCGATGTTTTTTCGATTGTAATTGACTCCTATCGATGTTTTTTCGATTGTAATTGACTCCTTTCGTTTTTTTTTCGATTGTTTTCGATACTTTTCGACGTTTTATCGATTGTTTTTGATTCTTTTCGATGTTTTTTCGATTGTAGTTGACTCCTTTCGATGTTTTTTCGATTGTTTTCGATACTTTTCGACGTGTTATCGATTGTTTTTGATTTTTTTCGATGTTTTTTCGATTGTAATTGACTCCTTTCGATGTTTTTTCGATTGTTTTCGATACTTTTCGACGTTTTATCGATTGTTTTTGATTCTTTTCGATGTTTTTTCGATTGTAATTGACTCCCATCGATGTTTTTTCGATTTTAATTGACTCCTTTCGATGTTTTTTCGATTGTTTTCGATACTTTTCGACGTTTTATCGATTGTTTTGATTCTTTTCGATGTTTTTTCGATTGTAATTGACTCCTATCGATGTTTTTTCGATTGTAATTGACTCCTTTCGTTTTTTTTCGATTGTTTTCGATACTTTTCGACGGTTTATCGATTGTTTTTGATTCTTTTCGATGTTTTTTCGATTGTTATTGACTCCTATCGATGTTTTTCGATTGTATTTGACTCCTTTCGATGTTTTTTCGATTGTTTTCGATACTTTTCGACGTTTTATCGATTGTTTTCGATACTTTTCGACGTTTTATCTATTGTTTTCGATTCTTTTCGATGTTTTTTCGATTTTAATTGACTCCTTTCGATGTTTTTTCGATTGTTTTCGATACTTTTCGACGTTTTATCGATTGTTTTTGATTCTTTTCGATGTTTTTTCGATTGTAATTGACTCCTATCGATGTTTTTCGATTGTAATTGACTCCTTTCGTTTTTTTTTCGATTGTTTTCGATACTTTTCGACGTTTTATCGATTGTTTTTGATTCTTTTCGATGTTTTTTCGATTGTTATTGACTCCTATCGATGTTTTTTCGATTGTATTTGACTCCTTTCGATGTTTTTTCGATTGTTTTCGATACTTTTCGACGTTTTATCGATTGTTTTCGATACTTTTCGACGTTTTATCGATTGTTTATGATTCTTTTCGACGTTTTAACGATTGTTTTTGATTCTTTTCGATGTTTTTTCGATTGTAATTGACTCCCATCGATGTTTTTTCGATTTTAATTGACTCCTTTCGATGTTTTTTCGATTGTTTTCGATACTTTTCGACGTTTTATCGATTGTTTTTGATTATTTTCGATGTTTTTTCGATTGTAATTGACTCCCATCGATGTTTTTTCGATTTTAATTGACTCCTTTCGATGTTTTTTCGATTGTTTTCGATACTTTTCGACGTTTTATCGATTGTTTTTCATTCTTTTCGATGTTTTTTCGATTGTAATTGACTCCTATCGATGTTTTTTGATTGTAATTGACTCCTTTCGATGTTTTTTCGATTGTTTTCGATACTTTTCGACGTTTTATCGATTGTTTTTGATTCTTTTTGATGTTTTTTTCGATTGTAATTGACTCCTATCGATGTTTTTTCGATTGTAATTGACTCCTTTCGATGTTTTTTCGATTGTTTTCGATACTTTTCGACGTTTTATCGATTGTTTTTGATTCTTTTCGATGTTTTTTTCGATTGTGATTGACTCCTATCGATGTTTTTTCGATTGTAATTGACTCCTTTCGATGTTTTTTCGATTGTTTTCGATGCTTTTCGACGTTTTATCGATTGTTTTTGATTCTTTTTGATGATTTTTCGATTGTAATTGACTCCTTTCGATGTTTTTTCGATTGTTTTCGATACTTTTCGACGTTTTATCGATTGTTTTTGATTCTTTTCGATGTTTTTTTCGATTGTAATTGACTCCTTTCGATGTTTTCTCGATTGTTTTCGATACTTTCGACGTTTTATCGATTGTTTTTGAATCTTTTCGACGTTTTATCGATTGTTCTTGATTCTTTTCGATGTTTTACGATTGTAATTGACTCCTTTCGATGTTTTTTCGATTGTTTTCGATACTTTTCGACGTTTTATCGATTGTTTTTGATTCTTTTCGATGTTTTTTCGATTGTAATTGACTCCTATCGATGTTTTTCGATTGTAATTGACTCCATTCGATGTTTTTTCGATTGCTTTCGATACTTTTCGACGTTTTATCGAATGTTTTTGATTCTTTTCGATGTTTTTTCGATTGTAATTGACTCCTTTCGATGTTTTTTCGATTGCTTTCGATACTTTTCGACGTTTTATCGATTGTTTTTGATTCTTTTCGATGTTTTTTCGATTGTTATTGACTCCTATCGATGTTTTTTCGATTGTATTTGACTCCTTTCGATGTTTTTTCGATTGTTTTCGATACTTTTCGACGTTTTATCGATTGTTTTCGATACTTTTCGACGTTTTATCTATTGTTTTCGATTCTTTTCGATGTTTTTTCGATTGTAATTGACTGCTTTCGATGTTTTTTCGATTGTTTTCGATACTTTTCGACGTTCTATCGATTGTTTATGATTCTTTTCGACGTTTTAACGATTGTTTTTGATTCTTTTGATGTTTTTTCGATTGTAATTGACTCCCATCGATGTTTTTTCGATTTTAATTGACTCCTTTCGATGTTTTTTCGATTGTTTTCGATACTTTTCGACGTTTTATCGATTGTTTTTGATTCTTTTCGATGTTTTTTCGATTGTAATTGACTCTATCGATGTTTTTTCGATTGTAATTGACTCCTTTCGTTTTTTTTTTCGATTGTTTTCGATACTTTTCGACGTTTTATCGATTGTTTTTGATTCTTTTCGATGTTTTTTCGATTGTAGTTGACTCCTTTCGATGTTTTTTTCGATTGTTTTCGATACTTTTCGACGTGTTATCGATTGTTTTTGATTTTTTCGATGTTTTTTCGATTGTAATTGACTCCTTTCGATGTTTTTTCGATTGTTTTCGATACTTTTCGACGTTTTATCGATTGTTTTTGATTCTTTTCGATGTTTTTTCGATTGTAATTGACTCCTATCGATGTTTTTCGATTTTAATTGACTCCTTTCGATGTTTTTTCGATTGTTTTCGATACTTTTCGACGTTTTATCGATTGTTTTTGATTCTTTTCGATGTTTTTCGATTGTAATTGACTCCTATCGATGTTTTTTCGATTGTAATTGACTCCTTTCGTTTTTTTTCGATTGTTTTCGATACTTTTCGACGGTTTATCGATTGTTTTTGATTCTTTTCGATGTTTTTTCGATTGTTATTGACTCCTATCGATGTTTTTTCGATTGTATTTGACTCCTTTCGATGTTTTTTCGATTGTTTTCGATACTTTTCGACGTTTTATCGATTGTTTTCGATACTTTTCGACGTTTTATCTATTGTTTTCGATTCTTTTCGATGTTTTTCGATTTTAATTGACTCCTTTCGATGTTTTTTCGATTGTTTTCGATACTTTTCGACGTTTTATCGATTGTTTTTGATTCTTTTCGATGTTTTTTCGATTGTAATTGACTCCTATCGATGTTTTTCGATTGTAATTGACTCCTTTCGTTTTTTTTCGATTGTTTTCGATACTTTTCGACGTTTTATCGATTGTTTTTGATTCTTTTCGATGTTTTTTCGATTGTTATTGACTCCTATCGATGTTTTTTCGATTGTATTTGACTCCTTTCGATGTTTTTTCGATTGTTTTCGATACTTTTCGACGTTTTATCGATTGTTTTCGATACTTTTCGACGTTTTATCGATTGTTTATGATTCTTTTCGACGTTTTAACGATTGTTTTTGATTCTTTTTCGATGTTTTTTCGATTGTAATTGACTCCCATCGATGTTTTTTCGATTTTAATTGACTCCTTTCGATGTTTTTTTCGATTGTTTTCGATACTTTTCGACGTTTTATCGATTGTTTTTGATTATTTTCGATGTTTTTTCGATTGTAATTGACTCCCATCGATGTTTTTTCGATTTTAATTGACTCCTTTCGATGTTTTTTCGATTGTTTTCGATACTTTTCGACGTTTTATCGATTGTTTTTCATTCTTTTCGATGTTTTTTCGATTGTGATTGACTCCTATCGATGTTTTTTGATTGTAATTGACTCCTTTCGATGTTTTTTCGATTGTTTTCGATACTTTTCGACGTTTTATCGATTGTTTTTGATTCTTTTCGATGTTTTTCGATTGTAATTGACTCCTTTCGATGTTTTTTCGATTGTAATTGACTCCTTTCGATGTTTTTTCGATTGTTTTCGATACTTTTCGACGTTTTATCGATTGTTTTGATTCTTTTCGATGTTTTTTCGATTGTGATTGACTCCTATCGATGTTTTTTCGATTGTAATTGACTCCTTTCGATGTTTTTTCGATTGTTTTCGATGCTTTTCGACGTTTTATCGATTGTTTTTGATTCTTTTTGATGATTTTTCGATTGTAATTGACTCCTTTCGATGTTTTTTCGATTGTTTTCGATACTTTTCGACGTTTTATCGATTGTTTTTGATTCTTTTCGATGTTTTTCGATTGTAATTGACTCCTTTCGATGTTTTCTCGATTGTTTTCGATACTTTCGACGTTTTATCGATTGTTTTTGAATCTTTTCGACGTTTTATCGATTGTTCTTGATTCTTTCGATGTTTTACGATTGTAATTGACTCCTTTCGATGTTTTTTCGATTGTTTTCGATACTTTTCGACGTTTTATCGATTGTTTTTGATTCTTTTCGATGTTTTTTCGATTGTAATTGACTCCTATCGATGTTTTTCGATTGTAATTGACTCCATTCGATGTTTTTTCGATTGTTTTCGATACTTTTCGACGTTTTATCGATTGTTTTCAATTCTTTTCGATGTTTTCTCGATTGTAATTGACTCCTTTCGATGTTTTTTCGATTGTTTTCGATACATTTCGACGTTTTATCGATTGTTTTTGATTCTTTTCGATATTTTTTCGATTGTAATTGACTCCTATCGATGTTTTTTCGATTGTAATTGACTCCTTTCGATGTTTTATCGATTGTTTTCGATACTTTTCGACGTTTTATCGATTGTTTTTGATTCTTTTCGATGTTTTTTCGATTGTAATTGACTCCTATTGATGTTTTTTTTGATTGTAATTGTCTCCTTTCGATGTTTTTCGATTGATTTCGATTCTTTTCGATGTTTTTTCGATTGTAATTGACTCCTTTCGATGTTTTTTCGATTGCTTTCGATACTTTTCGACGTTTTATCGATTGTTTTTGATTCTTTTCGATGTTTTTTCGATTGTAATTGACTCCTATCGATGTTTTTCGATTGTATTTGACTCCTTTCGATGTTTTTTCGATTGTTTTCGATACTTTTCGATGTTTTTCGATTGTAATTGACTCCTATCGATGTTTTTTCGATTGTAATTGACTCCTTTCGATGTTTTATCGATTGTTTTCGATACTTTTCGACGTTTTATCGATTGTTTTTGATTCTTTTCGATGTTTTTTCGATTGTAATTGACTCCTATCGATGTTTTTTTCGATTGTAATTGACTCCTTTTCGATGTTTTATCGATTGTTTTCGATACTTTTCGACGTTTTATCGATTGTTTTTGATTCTTTTCGATGTTTTTCGATTGTAATTGACTCCTATTGATGTTTTTTTGATTGTAATTGTCTCCTTTCGATGTTTTTTCGATTGATTTCGATTCTTTTCGATGTTTTTTCGATTGTAATTGACTCCTATCAATGTTTTTTCGATTGTAATTGACTCCTTTCGATGTTTTTTCGATTGTAATTGACTCCTTTCGATGTTTTTCGATTGTTTTCGATACTTTTCGACGTTTTATCTATTGTTTTCGATTCTTTTCGATGTTTTTTCGATTGTAATTGACTGCTTTCCATGTTTTTTTCGATTGTTTTCGATACTTTTCGACGTTTTATCGATAGTTTTTGATTCTTTTCGACGTTTTATCGATTGCTTTTGATTCTTTTCGATGTTTTTTCGATTGTTTTCGATACTTTTCGACGTTTTATCGATTATTTTTGATTCTTTTCGACGTTTTTTCGATTGTAATTGACTCCTTTCGATGTTTTTTCGATTGTTTTCGATACTTTTCGACGTTTTATCGATTGTTTTTGATTCTTTTCGATGTTTTTTCGATTGTAATTGACTCCCATCGATGTTTTTTTGATTTTAATTGACTCCTTTCGATGTTTTTTCGATTGTTTTCGATACTTTTCGACGTTTTATCGATTGTTTTTGATTCTTTTCGAGGTTTTATCGATTGTAATTGACTCCTATCGATGTTTTTTTCGATTGTAATTGACTCCTTTCGATGTTTTTTCGATTGTTTTCGATACTTTTCGACGTTTTATCGATTGTTTTTGATTCTTTTCGATGTTTTTTTCGATTGTAATTGACTCCTTTCGATGTTTTTTCGATTGTTTTCGATACTTTTCGACGTTTTATCGATTGTTTTTGATTCTTTTCGATGTTTTTCGATTGTAATTGACTCCTATCGATGTTTTTTCGATTGTATTTGACTCCTTTCGATGTTTTTCGATTGTTTTCGATACTTTTTGACGTTTTATCGATTGTTTTGATTCTTTTCGATGTTTTATCGATTGTAGTTGACTCCTATCGATGTTTTTTCGATTGTAATTGACTCCTTTCGATGTTTCTTCGATTGTTTTCGATACTTTTCGACGTTTTATCGATTGTTTTTGATTCTTTTCGATGTTTTTTCGATTGTAATTGACTCCTATCGATGTTTTTTCGATTGTAATTGACTCCTTTCGATGTTTTTTCGATTGTTTTCGATACTTTTGACGTTTTATCGATTGTTTTTGATTCTTTTCGATGTTTTTTCGATTGTAATTGACTCCTTTCGATGTTTTTTCGATTGCTTTCGATACTTTTCGACGTTTTATCGATTGTTTTTGATTCTTTTCGATGTTTTTTCGATTGTAATTGACTCCTTTCGATGTTTTTTCGATTGCTTTCGATACTTTTCGACGTTTTATCGATTGTTTTTGATTCTTTTCGATGTTTTTTCGATTGTTATTGACTCCTATCGATGTTTTTTCGATTGTATTTGACTCCTTTCGATGTTTTTTCGATTGCTTTCGATACTTTTCGACGTTTTATCGATTGTTTTTGATTCTTTTCGATGTTTTATCGATTGTAGTTGACTCCTATCGATGTTTTTTCGATTGTAATTGACTCCTTTCGATGTTTTTTTCGATTGTTTTCGATACTTTTCGACGTTTTATCGATTGTTTTTGATTCTTTTCGATGTTTTTTCGATTGTAGTTGACTCCTTTCGATGTTTTTTCGATTGTAGTTGACTCCTTTCGATGTTTTTTCGATTGCTTTCGATACTTTTCGACGTTTTATCGATTGTTTTTGATTCTTTTCGATGTTTTTTCGATTGTAATTGACTCCTTTCGATGTTTTTTCGATTGCTTTCGATACTTTTCGACGTTTTATCGATTGTTTTTGATTCTTTTCGATGTTTTTCGATTGTTATTGACTCCTATCGATGTTTTTTCGATTGTATTTGACTCCTTTCGATGTTTTTTCGATTGTTTTCGATACTTTTCGACGTTTTATCGATTGTTTTTGATTCTTTTCGATGTTTTTTCGATTGTTATTGACTCCTATCGATGTTTTTTCGATTGTAATTGACTCCTTTCGATGTTTTTTCGATTGTTTTCGATACTTTTCGACGTTTTATCGATTGTTTTTGATTCTTTTCGATGTTTTTCGATTGTAGTTGACTCCTTTCGATGTTTTTTCGATTGCTTTCGATACTTTTTCGACGTTTTATCGATTGTTTTTGACTCTTTTCGATGTTTTTCGATTGTAATTGACTCCTTTCGATGTTTTTTCGATTGCTTTCGATACTTTTCGACGTTTTATCGATTGTTTTTGATTCTTTTCGATGTTTTTTCGATTGTTATTGACTCCTATCGATGTTTTTTCGATTGTATTTGACCTTTTCGATGTTTTTTGAGTGCTTTCGATACTTTCTCGACGTTTTATCGATTGTTTTGATTCTTTTCGATGTTTTATCGATTGTAGTTGACTCCTATCGATGTTTTTTCGATTGTAATTGACTCCTTTCGATGTTTTTTCGATTGTTTTCGATACTTTTCGACGTTTTATCGATTGTTTTTGATTCTTTTCGATGTTTTTCGATTGTAGTTGACTCCTTTCGATGTTTTTTCGATTGTAGTTGACTCCTTTCGATGTTTTTTCGATTGCTTTCGATACTTTTCGACGTTTTATCGATTGTTTTTGATTCTTTTCGATGTTTTTTCGATTGTAATTGACTCCTTTCGATGTTTTTTTCGATTGCTTTCGATACTTTTCGACGTTTTATCGATTGTTTTGATTCTTTTCGATGTTTTTTCGATTGTTATTGACTCCTATCGATGTTTTTTCGATTGTAATTGACTCCTTTCGATGTTTTTTTCGATTGTTTTCGATACTTTTCGACGTTTTATCGATTGTTTTTGATTCTTTTCGATGTTTTTTCGATTGTTATTGACTCCTATCGATGTTTTTTCGATTGTAATTGACTCCTTTCGATGTTTTTTGATTGTTTTCGATACTTTTCGACGTTTTATCGATTGTTTTTGATTCTTTTCGATGTTTTTTCGATTGTAATTGACTCCTTTCGATGTTTTTTCGATTGTTTTCGATACTTTTCGACGTTTTATCGATTGTTTTTGATTCTTTTCGATGTTTTTTCGATTGTAATTGACTCCTATCGATGTTTTTTCGATTGTATTTGACTCCTTTCGATGTTTTTTCGATTGTTTTCGATACTTTTTGACGTTTTATCGATTGTTTTTGATTCTTTTCGATGTTTTATCGATTGTAGTTGACTCCTATCGATGTTTTTTCGATTGTAATTGACTCCTTTCGATGTTTTTTCGATTGTTTTCGATACTTTTCGACGTTTTATCGATTGTTTTTGATTCTTTTCGATGTTTTTTCGATTGTGATTGACTCCTATCGATGTTTTTTCGATTGTAATTGACTCCTTTCGATGTTTTTTTGATTGTTTTCGATACTTTTCGACGTTTTATCGATTGTTTTTGATTCTTTTCGATGTTTTTTCGATTGTAATTGACTCCTTTCGATGTTTTTTCGATTGCTTTCGATACTTTTCGACGTTTTATCGATTGTTTTGATTCTTTTCGATGTTTTTTCGATTGTAATTGACTCCTTTCGATGTTTTTTCGATTGCTTTCGATACTTTTCGACGTTTTATCGATTGTTTTTGATTCTTTTCGATGTTTCTTCGATTGTTATTGACTCCTATCGATGTTTTTTCGATTGTATTTGACTCCTTTCGATGTTTTTTCGATTGCTTTCGATACTTTTCGACGTTTTATCGATTGTTTTTGATTCTTTTCGATGTTTTATCGATTGTAGTTGACTCCTATCGATGTTTTTTCGATTGTAATTGACTCCTTTCGATGTTTTTTCGATTGTTTTCGATACTTTTCGACGTTTTATCGATTGTTTTTGATTCTTTTCGATGTTTTTTCGATTGTAGTTGACTCCTTTCGATGTTTTTCGATTGTAGTTGACTCCTTTCGATGTTTTTTCGATTGCTTTCGATACTTTTCGACGTTTTATCGATTGTTTTTGATTCTTTCGATGTTTTTTCGATTGTAATTGACTCCTTTCGATGTTTTTTCGATTGCTTTCGATACTTTTCGACGTTTTATCGATTGTTTTTGATTCTTTTCGATGTTTTTTCGATTGTTATTGACTCCTATCGATGTTTTTTCGATTGTATTTGACTCCTTTCGATGTTTTTTCGATTGTTTTCGATACTTTTCGACGTTTTATCGATTGTTTTTGATTCTTTTCGATGTTTTTTTCGATTGTTATTGACTCCTATCGATGTTTTTTCGATTGTAATTGACTCCTTTCGATGTTTTTTAGATTGTTTTCGATACTTTTCGACGTTTTATCGATTGTTTTTGATTCTTTTCGATGTTTTTTCGATTGTAGTTGACTCCTTTCGATGTTTTTTCGATTGCTTTCGATACTTTTCGACGTTTTATCGATTGTTTTTGACTCTTTTCGATGTTTTTTTCGATTGTAATTGACTCTTTCGATGTTTTTTCGATTGCTTTCGATACTTTTCGACGTTTTATCGATTGTTTTTGATTCTTTTCGATGTTTTTTCGATTGTTATTGACTCCTATCGATGTTTTTTCGATTGTATTTGACTCCTTTCGATGTTTTTTCGATTGCTTTCGATACTTTTCGACGTTTTATCGATTGTTTTTGATTCTTTTCGATGTTTTATCGATTGTAGTTGACTCTTATCGATGTTTTTTCGATTGTAATTGACTCCTTTCGATGTTTTTTCGATTGTTTTCGATACTTTTCGACGTTTTATCGATTGTTTTTGATTCTTTTCGATGTTTTTTCGATTGTAGTTAACTCCTTTCGATGTTTTTTCAATTGTAGTTGACTCCTTTCGATGTTTTTTCGATTGCTTTCGATACTTTTCGACGTTTTATCGATTGTTTTTGATTCTTTTCGATGTTTTTTCGATTGTAATTGACTCCTTTCGATGTTTTTTCGATTGTTTTCGATACTTTTCGACGTTTTATCGATTGTTTTTGATTCTTTTCGATGTTTTTTCGATTGTTATTGACTCCTATCGATGTTTTTTCGATTGTATTTGACTCCTTTCGATGTTTTTTCGATTGTTTTCGATACTTTTCGACGTTTTATCGATTGTTTTTGATTCTTTTCGATGTTTTTTCGATTGTTATTGACTCCTATCGATGTTTTTTTGATTTCGTAATTGACTCCCTTTCGATGTTTTTTGATTGTTTTCGATACTTTTCGACGTTTTATCGATTTTTTTGATTTTAATTGACTCCTTTCGATGTTTTTTCGATTGTTTTCGATGCTTTTCGACGTTTTATCGATTGTTTTTGATTCTTTTCGATGTTTTATCGATTGTAATTGACTCCTATCGATGTTTTTCGATTGTAATTGACTCCTTTCGATGTTTTTTCGATTGTTTTCGATACTTTTCGACGTTTTATCGATTGTTTTTGATTCTTTTCGATGTTTTTTCGATTGTAGTTGACTCCTTTCGATGTTTTTTCGATTGTAGTTGACTCCTTTCGATGTTTTTTCGATTGCTTTCGATACTTTTCGACGTTTTATCGATTGTTTTTGATTCTTTTCGATGTTTTTTTGATTGTTATTGACTCCTATCGATGTTTTTTCGATTGTATTTGACTCCTTTCGATGTTTTTTCGATTGTTTTCGATACTTTTCGACGTTTTATCGATTGTTTTCGATACTTTTCGACGTTTTATCGATTGTTTTTGATTCTTTTCGATGTTTTTTCGATTGTTATTGACTCCTATCGATGTTTTTTCGATTGTAATTGACTCCTTTCGATGTTTTTTTGATTGTTTTCGATACTTTTCGACGTTTTATCGATTGTTTTTGATTCTTTTCGATGTTTTTTCGATTGTAGTTGACTCCTTTCGATGTTTTTCGATTGCTTTCGATACTTTTCGACGTTTTATCGATTGTTTTTGATTCTTTTCGATGTTTTTTCGATTGTAATTGACTCCTTTCGATGTTTTTTCGATTGTTTTCGATACTTTTCGACGTTTTATCGATTGTTTTTGATTCTTTTCGATGTTTTTTCGATTCTAATTGACTCCCATCGATGTTTTTTTGATTTTAGTTGACTCCTTTCGATGTTTTTTTGATTGTTTTCGATGCTTTTCGATGTTTTATCGATTGTTTTTGATTCTTTTCGATGTTTTATCGATTGTAATTGACTCCTATCGATGTTTTTTCGATTGTAATTGACTCCTTTCGATGTTTTTTCGATTGTTTTCGATACTTTTCGACGTTTTATCGATTGTTTTTGATTCTTTTCGATGTTTTTTCGATTGTAGTTGACTCCTTTCGATGTTTTTTCGATTGTAGTTGACTCCTTTCGATGTTTTTTCGATTGCTTTCGATACTTTTCGACGTTTTATCGATTGTTTTTGATTCTTTTCGATGTTTTTTCGATTGTTATTGACTCCCATCGATGTTTTTTCGATTGTATTTGACTCCTTTCGATGTTTTTTCGATAGTTTTCGATACTTTTCGACGTTTTATCGATTGTTTTCGATACTTTTCGACGTTTTATCGATTGTTTTTGATTCTTTTCGATGTTTTTTTCGATTGTTATTGACTCCTATCGATGTTTTTTCGATTGTATTTGACTCCTTTCGATGTTTTTTCGATTGTTTTCGATACTTTTCGACGTTTTATCGATTGTTTTCGATAATTTTCGACGTTTTATCTATTGTTTTCGATTCTTTTCGATGTTTTTTCGATTGTAATTGACTGCTTTCGATGTTTTTTCGATTGTTTTCGATACTTTTCGACGTTTTATCGATTGTTTATGATTCTTTTCGACGTTTTAACGATTGTTTTTGATTCTTTTCGATGATTTTTCGATTGTAATTGACTCCCATCGATGTTTTTTTCGATTTTAATTGACTCCTTTCGATGTTTTTTCGATTGTTTTCGATACTTTTCGACGTTTTATCGATTGTTTTTGATTCTTTTCGATGTTTTTTCGATTGTAATTGACTCCTATCGATGTTTTTCGATTGTAATTGACTCCTTTCGATGTTTTTTCGATTGTTTTCGATACTTTTCGACGTTTTATCGATTGTTTTTGATTCTTTTCGATGTTTTTTCGATTGTAGTTGACTCCTTTCGATGTTTTTCGATTGCTTTCGATACTTTTCGACGTTTTATCGATTGTTTTTGATTCTTTTCGATGTTTTTTTCGATTGTAATTGACTCCTTTCGATGTTTTTTCGATTGCTTTCGATACTTTTCGACGTTTTATCGATTGTTTTTGATTCTTTTCGATGTTTTTTCGATTGTTATGTTCTCCTATCGATGTTTTTTCGATTGTATTTGACTCCTTTCGATGTTTTTTCGATTGTTTTCGATACTTTTCGACGTTTTATCGATTGTTTTTGATTCTTTTCGATGTTTTTTCGATTGTAATTGACTCCTTTCGATGTTTTTTCGATTGTTTTCGATACTTTTCGACGTTTTATCGATTGTTTTGATTCTTTTCGATGTTTTTTTCGATTGTAGTTGACTCCTTTCGATGTTTTTTCGATTGTTTTCGATACTTTTCGACGTTTTATCGATTGTTTTCGATACTTTTCGACGTTTTATCTATTGTTTTCGATTCTTTTCGATGTTTTTTCGATTGTAATTGACTGCTTTCGATGTTTTTTCGATTGTTTTCGATACTTTTCGACGTTTTATCGATTGTTTATGTTTCTTTTCGACGTTTTAACGATTGTTTTTGATTCTTTTCGATGTTTTTTCGATTGTAATTGACTCCCATCGATGTTTTTTCGATTTTAATTGACTCCTTTCGATGTTTTTTCGATTGTTTTCGATACTTTTCGACGTTTTATCGATTGTTTTTGATTCTTTTCGATGTTTTTTCGATTGTAGTTGACTCCTTTCGATGTTTTTTTCGATTGCTTTCGATACTTTTCGACGTTTTATCGATTGTTTTTGATTCTTTTCGATGTTTTTTCGATTGTAATTGACTCCTTTCGATGTTTTTTTCGATTGCTTTCGATACTTTTCGACGTTTTATCGATTGTTTTTGATTCTTTTCGATGTTTTTTCGATTGTTATTGACTCCTATCGATGTTTTTTTCGATTGTATTTGACTCCTTTCGATGTTTTTTCGATTGTTTTCGATACTTTTCGACGTTTTATCGATTGTTTATGATTCTTTTCGACGTTTTAACGATTGTTTTTGATTCTTTTCGATGTTTTTTCGATTGTAATTGACTCCCATCGATGATTTTTCGATTTTAATTGACTCCTTTCGATGTTTTTTCGATTGTTTTCGATACTTTTCGACGTTTTATCGATTGTTTTTGATTCTTTTCGATGTTTTTTCGATTGTAATTGACTCCTATCGATGTTTTTTCGATTGTAATTGACTCCTTTCGATGTTTTTTCGATTGTTTTCGATACTTTTCGACGTTTTATCGATTGTTTTTGATTCTTTTCGATGTTTTTCGATTGTAGTTGACTCCTTTCGATGTTTTTTCGATTGTAGTTGACTCCTTTCGATGTTTTTTCGATTGCTTTCGATACTTTTCGACGTTTTATCGATTGTTTTTGATTCTTTTCGATGTTTTTTCGATTGTAATTGACTCCTTTCGATGTTTTTTCGATTGCTTTCGATACTTTTCGACGTTTTATCGATTGTTTTTGATTCTTTTCGATGTTTTTTCGATTGTAATTGACTCCTTTCGATGTTTTTTCGATTGCTTTCGATACTTTTCGACGTTTTATCGATTGTTTTGATTCTTTTCGATGTTTTTTCGATTGTTATGGACTCCTATCGATGTTTTTTGATTGTATTTGACTCCTTTCGATGTTTTTTCGATTGTTTTCGATACTTTTCGACGTTTTATCGATTGTTTTTGATTCTTTTCGATGTTTTTTCGATTGTAATTGACTCCTTTCGATGTTTTTCGATTGTTTTCGATACTTTTCGACGTTTTATCGATTGTTTTTGATTCTTTTCGATGTTTTTTCGATTGTAGTTGACTCCTTTCGATGTTTTTTCGATTGTTTTCGATACTTTTCGACGTTTTATCGATTGTTTTCGATACTTTTCGACGTTTTATCTATTGTTTTCGATTCTTTTCGATGTTTTTTCGATTGTAATTGACTGCTTTCGATGTTTTTTCGATTGTTTTCGATACTTTTCGACGTTTTATCGATTGTTTATGTTTCTTTTCGACGTTTTATCGATTGTTTTTGATTCTTTTCGATGTTTTTTCGATTGTAATTGACTCCTTTCGATGTTTTTTCGATTTTAATTGACTCCTTTCGATGTTTTTTCGATTGTTTTCGATACTTTTCGACGTTTTATCGATTGTTTTTGATTCTTTTCGATGTTTTTTCGATTGTAGTTGACTCCTTTCGATGTTTTTCGATTGCTTTCGATACTTTTCGACGTTTTATCGATTGTTTTTGATTCTTTTCGATGTTTTTTTCGATTGTAATTGACTCCTTTCGATGTTTTTTCGATTGCTTTCGATACTTTTCGACGTTTTATCGATTGTTTTTGATTCTTTTCGATGTTTTTCGATTGTTATTGACTCCTATCGATGTTTTTCGATTGTATTTGACTCCTTTCGATGTTTTTCGATTGTTTTCGATTCTTTTCGACGTTTTATCGATTGTTTTTGATTCTTTTCGATGTTTTTTTCGATTGTAATTGACTCCTATCGATGTTTTTTCGAATGTAATTGACTCCTTTCGATGTTTTTTCGATTCTTTTCGATACTTTTCGACGTTTTATCGATTGTTTTTGATTCTTTTCGATGTTTTTTCGATTGTAATTGACTCCTTTCGATGTTTTTTCGATTGTTTTCGATACTTTTCGACGTTTTATCGATTGTTTTTGATTCTTTTCGATGTTTTTTCGATTCTAATTGACTCCCATCGATGTTTTTTTGATTTTAATTGACTCCTTTCGATGTTTTTTCGATTGTTTTCGATGCTTTTCGACGTTTTATCGATTGTTTTTGATTCTTTTCGATGTTTTTTCGATTCTAATTGACTCCCATCGATGTTTTTTTGATTTTAATTGACTCCTTTCGATGTTTTTTCGATTGTTTTCGATGCTTTTCGACGTTTTATCGATTGTTTTTGATTCTTTTCGATGTTTTATCGATTGTAATTGACTCCTATCGATGTTTTTTCGATTGTAATTGACTCCTTTCGATGTTTTTTCGATTGTTTTCGATACTTTTCGACGTTTTATCGATTGTTTTTGATTCTTTTCGATGTTTTTTCGATTGTAGTTGACTCCTTTCGATGTTTTTTCGATTGTAGTTGACTCCTTTCGATGTTTTTTCGATTGCTTTCGATACTTTTCGACGTTTTATCGATTGTTTTTGATTCTTTTCGATGTTTTTTCGATTGTTATTGACTCCTATCGATGTTTTATCGATTGTTTTCGATACTTTTCGATGTTTTTTCGATTGTTTTCGATACTTTTCGACGTTTTATCGATTGTTTTTGATTCTTTTCGATGTTTTTTCGATTGTTTTTGACTCCTATCGATGTTTTTTCGATTGTATTTGACTCCTATCGATGTTTTTTCGATTGTATTTGACTCCTTTCGATGTTTTTTCGATTGTTTTCGATACTTTTCGACGTTTTATCGATTGTTTTCGATACTTTTCGACGTTTTATCTATTGTTTTCGATTCTTTTCGATGTTTTTTCGATTGTAATTGACTGCTTTCGATGTTTTTTTGATTGTTTTCGATACTTTTCGACGTTTTATCGATTGTTTATGATTCTTTTCGACGTTTTAACGATTGTTTTTGATTCTTTTCGATGTTTTTCGATTGTAATTGACTCCCATCGATGTTTTTTCGATTTTAATTGACTCCTTTCGATGTTTTTTCGATTGTTTTCGATACTTTTCGACGTTTTATCGATTGTTTTTGATTCTTTTCGATGTTTTTTCGATTGTAATTGACTCCTATCGATGTTTTTTCGATTGTAATTGACTCCTTTCGATGTTTTTTCGATTGTTTTCGATACTTTTCGAAGTTTTATCGATTGTTTTTGATTCTTTTCGAGTGTTTTTTCGATTGTAGTTGACTCCTTTCGATGTTTTTTCGATTGCTTTCGATACTTTTCGACGTTTTATCGATTGTTTTTGATTCTTTTCGATGTTTTTTCGATTGTAATTGACTCCTTTCGATGTTTTTTCGATTGCTTTCGATACTTTTCGACGTTTTATCGATTGTTTTTGATTCTTTTCGATGTTTTTTCGATTGTTATTGACTCCTATCAATGTTTTTTCGATTGTATTTGACTCCTTTCGATGTTTTTTCGATTGTTTTCGATACTTTTCGACGTTTTATCGATTGTTTTTGATTCTTTTCGATGTTTTTTCGATTGTAATTGACTCCTATCGATGTTTTTTCGATTGTAATTGACTCCTTTCGATGTTTTTTCGATTGTTTCGATACTTTTCGACGTTTTATCGATTGTTTTTGATTCTTTTCGATGTTTTTTCGATTGTAATTGACTCCTTTCGATGTTTTTTCGATTGTTTTCGATACTTTTCGACGTTTTATCGATTGTTTTTGATTCTTTTCGATGTTTTTTCGATTGTAATTGACTCCCATCGATGTTTTTTCGATTTTAATTGACTCCTTTCGATGTTTTTTTCGATTGTTTTCGATACTTTTCGACGTTTTATCGATTGTTTTTGATTCTTTTCGATGTTTTATCGATTGTAATTGACTCCTATCGATGTTTTTTCGATTGTAATTGACTCCTTTCGATGTTTTTTCGATTGTTTTCGATACTTTTCGACGTTTTATCTATTGTTTTCGATTCTTTTCGATGTTTTTTCGATTGTAATTGACTGCTTTCGATGTTTTTTCGATTGTTTTCGATACTTTTCGACGTTTTATCGATTGTTTATGATTCTTTTCGACGTTTTAACGATTGTTTTTGATTCTTTTCGATGTTTTTTCGATTGTAATTGACTCCCATCGATGTTTTTCGATTGTATTTGACTCCTTTCGATGTTTTTTTCGATTGTTTTCGATACTTTTCGACGTTTTATCGATTGCTTTCGATACTTTTCGACGTTTTATCGATTGTTTTTGATTCTTTTCGATGTTTTTTCGATTGTTAGTGACTCCTATCGATGTTTTTTCGATTGTAATTGACTCCTTTCGATGTTTTTTTGATTGTTTTCGATACTTTTCGACGTTTTATCGATTGTTTTTGATTCTTTTCGAGTGTTTTTTCGTTTGTAGTTGACTCCTTTCGATGTTTTTTCGATTGCTTTCGATACTTTTCGACGTTTTATCGATTGTTTTTGATTCTTTTCGATGTTTTTCGATTGTAATTGACTCCTTTCGATGTTTTTTCGATTGCTTTCGATACTTTTCGACGTTTTATCGATTGTTTTTGATTCTTTTCGATGTTTTTTCGATTGTTATTGACTCCTATCGATGTTTTTTCGATTGTATTTGACTCCTTTCGATGTTTTTTCGATTGTTTTCGATACTTTTCGACGTTTTATCGATTGTTTTCGATACTTTTCGACGTTTTATCTATTGTTTTCGATTCTTTTCGATGTTTTTTCGATTGTAATTGACTCCTTTCGATGTTTTTTCGATTGTTTTCGATACTTTTCGACGTTTTATCGATTGTTTATGATTCTTTTCGACGTTTTAACGATTGTTTTTGATTCTTTTCGATGTTTTTTCGATTGTAATTGACTCCCATCGATGTTTTTTTCGATTTTAATTGACTCCTTTCGATGTTTTTTCGATTGTTTTCGATACTTTTCGACGTTTTATCGATTGTTTTTGATTCTTTTCGATGTTTTTTCGATTGTAATTGACTCCTATCGATGTTTTTCGATTGTAATTGACTCCTTTCGATGTTTTTTTCGATTGCTTTCGATACTTTTCGACGTTTTATCGATTGTTTTTGATTCTTTTCGATGTTTTTTCGATTGTTATTGACTCCTATCGATGTTTTTTCGATTTTATTTGACTCCTTTCGATGTTTTTTCGATTGTTTTCGATACTTTTCGACGTTTTATCGATTGTTTTTGATTCTTTTCGATGTTTTTTTCGATTGTAATTGACTCCTTTCGATGTTTTTTCGATTGTAATTGACTCCTTTCGATGTTTTTTTTCGATTGTTTTCGATACTTTTCGACGTTTTATCGATTGTTTTTGATTCTTTTCGATGTTTTTTATTCGATTGTAATTGACTCCTTTCGATGTTTTTTCGATTGTTTTCGATACTTTTCGAAGTTTTATCGATTGTTTTTGATTCTTTTCGATGTTTTTTCGATTGTAATTGACTCCCATCGATGTTTTTTTTGATTTTAATTGACTCCTTTCGATGTTTTTTCGATTGTTTTCGATACTTTTCGACGTTTTATCGATTGTTTTTGATACTTTTCGATGTTTTATCGATTGTAATTGACTCCTATCGATGTTTTTCGATTGTAATTGACTCCTTTCGATGTTTTTTCGATTGTTTTCGATACTTTTCGACGTTTTATCGATTGTTTTTGATTCTTTTCGATGTTTTTTCGATTGTAGTTGACTCCTTTCGATGTTTTTTCGATTGTAGTTGACTCCTTTCGATGTTTTTTCGATTGCTTTCGATACTTTTCGACGTTTTATCGATTGTTTTTGATTCTTTTCGATGTTTTTTCGATTGTTATTGACTCCTATCGATGTTTTTTCGATTGTATTTGACTCCTTTCGATGTTTTTTCGATTGTTTTCGATACTTTTCGACGTTTTATCGATTGTTTTTGATTCTTTTCGATGTTTTTTCGATTGTAATTGACTCCTTTCGATGTTTTTTTCGATTGTAATTGACTCCTTTCGATGTTTTTTCGATTGTTTTCGATACTTTTCGACGTTTTATCGATTGTTTTTTATTCTTTTCGATGTTTTTTCGATTGTAATTGACTCCTTTCGATGTTTTTTCGATTGTTTTCGATACTTTTCGAAGTTTTATCGATTGTTTTTGATTCTTTTCGATGTTTTTTCGATTGTAATTGACTCCCATCGATGTTTTTTTGATTTTAATTGACTCCTTTCGATGTTTTTTTCGATTGTTTTCGATACTTTTCGACGTTTTATCGATTGTTTTTGATTCTTTTCGATGTTTTATCGATTGTAATTGACTCCTATCGATGTTTTTTCGATTGTAATTGACTCCTTTCGATGTTTTTTCGATTGTTTTCGATACTTTTCGACGTTTTATCGATTGTTTTTGATTCTTTTCGATGTTTTTTCGATTGTAGTTGACTCCTTTCGATGTTTTTTCGATTGTAGTTGACTCCTTTCGATGTTTTTTCGATTGCTTTCGATACTTTTCGACGTTTTATCGATTGTTTTTGATTCTTTTCGATGTTTTTTCGATTGTTATTGACTCCTATCGATGTTTTTTCGATTGTATTTGACTCCTTTCGATGTTTTTTCGATTGTTTTCGATACTTTTCGACGTTTTATCGATTGTTTTCGATACTTTTCGACGCTTTATCGAATGTTTTTGATTCTTTTCGATGTTTTTTCAATTGTTGTTGACTCCTATCGATGTTTTTTCGATTGTAGTTGACTCCTTTCGATGTTTTTTCGATTGTTTTCGATACTTTTCGACGTTTTATCGATTGTTTTTGATTCTTTTCGATGTTTTTTCGATTGTAGTTGACTCCTTTCGATGTTTTTTCGATTGCTTTCGATACTTTTCGACGTTTTATCGATTGTTTTTGATTCTTTTCGATGTTTTTTCGATTGTAATTGACTCCTTTCGATGTTTTTTCGATTGCTTTCGATACTTTTCGACGTTTTATCGATTGTTTATGATTCTTTTCGACGTTTTAACGATTGTTTTTGATTCTTTTCGATGTTTTTTCGATTGTAATTGACTCCCATCGATGTTTTTTCGATTGTAGTTGACTCCTTCGATGTTTTTTCGATTGCTTTCGATACTTTTCGACGTTTTATCGATTGTTTTTGATTCTTTTCGATGTTTTTTCGATTGTAATTGACTGCTTTCGATGTTTTTTCGATTGTTTTCGATACTTTACGACGTTTTATCGATTGTTTATGATTCTTTTCGACGTTTTAACGATTGTTTTTGATTCTTTTCGATGTTTTTTCGATTGTAATTGACTCCCATCGATGTTTTTTCGATTTTAATTGACTCCTTTCGATGTTTTTTCGATTGTTTTCGATACTTTTCGACGTTTTATCGATTGTTTTTGATTCTTTTCGATGTTTTTCGATTGTAATTGACTCCCATCGATGTTTTTTTCGATTGTTTTCGATACTTTTCGACGTTTTATCAATAGTTTTTGATTCATTTCGACGTTTTATCGATTGTTTTTGATTCTTTTCGATGTTTTTTCGATTGTAATTGACTCCCATCGATGTTTTTTTCGATTGTAATTGAATCCTTTCGATGTTTTTTCGATTGTTTTCGATACTTTTCGACGTTTTATCGATTGTTTTTGATTCTTTTCGATGTTTTTTCGATTGTAATTGACTCCTATCGATGTTTTTTCGATTGTAATTGACTCCTTTCGATGTTTTTTCGATTGTTTTCGATACTTTTCGACGTTTTATCGATTGTTTTTGATTCTTTTCGATGTTTTTTCGATTGTAATTGACTCCTTTCGATGTTTTTTCGATTGTTTTCGATACTTTTCGACGTTTTATCGATTGTTTTTGATTCTTTTCGATGTTTTTTCGATTGTAATTGACTCCTTTCGATGTTTTTTCGATTGCTTTCGATACTTTTCGGCGTTTTATCGATTGTTTTTGATTCTTTTCGATGTTTTTTCGATTGTTATTGACTCTTTTCGATGTTTTTTCGATTGTATTTGACTCCTTTCGATGTTTTTTCGATTGTTTTCGATACTTTTCGACGTTTTATCGATTGTTTATGATTCTTTTCGACGTTTTAACGATTGTTTTTGATTCTTTTCGATGTTTTTTCGATTGTAATTGACTCCCATCGATGTTTTTTCGATTTTAATTGACTCCTTTCGATGTTTTTTCGATTGTTTTCGATACTTTTCGACGTTTTATCGATTGTTTTTGATTCTTTTCGATGTTTTTTCGATTGTAATTGACTCCTATCGATGTTTTTTCGATTGTAATTGACTCCTTTCGATGTTTTTTCGATTGCTTTCGATACTTTTCGACGTTTTATCGATTGTTTTTGATTCTTTTCGATGTTTTTTCGATTGTTATTGACTCCTATCGATATTTTTTCGATTGTATTTGACTCCTTTCGATGTTTTTTCGATTGTTTTCGATACTTTTCGACGTTTTATCGATTGTTTTTGATTCTTTTCGATGTTTTTTCGATTGTAATTGACTCCTATCGCTGTTTTTTCGATTGTAATTGACTCCTTTCGATGTTTTTTCGATTGTTTTCGATACTTTTCGACGTTTTATCGATTGTTTTTGATTCTTTTCGATGTTTTTCGATTGTAATTGACTCCTTTCGATGTTTTTTCGATTGTTTTCGATACTTTTCGAAGTTTTATCGATTGTTTTTGATTCTTTTCGATGTTTTTTCGATTGTAATTGACTCCCATCGATGTTTTTTTAAATTTTAATTGACTCCTTTCGATGTTTTTTCGATTGTTTTCGATACTTTTCGACGTTTTATCGATTGTTTTTGATTCTTTTCGATGTTTTATCGATTGTAATTGACTCCTATCGATGTTTTTTCGATTGTAATTGACTCCTTTCGATGTTTTTTCGATTGTTTTCGATACTTTTCGACGTTTTATCGATTGTTTTTGATTCTTTTCGATGTTTTTTCGATTGTAGTAGACTCCTTTCGATGTTTTTTCGATTGTAGTTGACTCCTTTCGATGTTTTTTCGATTGCTTTCGATACTTTTCGACGTTTTATCGATTGTTTTTGATTCTTTTCGATGTTTTTTCGATTGTTATTGACTCCTATCGATGTTATTTCGATTGTATTTGACTCCTTTCGATGTTTTTTCGATTGTTTTCGATACTTTTCGACGTTTTATCGATTGTTTTCGATACTTTTCGACGCTTTATCGAATGTTTTTGATTCTTTTCGATGTTTTTTCAATTGTTGTTGACTCCTATCGATGTTTTTTCGATTGTAGTTGACTCCTTTCGATGTTTTTTCGATTGTTTTCGATACTTTTCGACGTTTTATCGATTGTTTTTGATTCTTTTCGATGTTTTTTCGATTGTAGTTGACTCCTTTCGATGTTTTTTCGATTGCTTTCGATACTTTTCGAGGTTTTATCGATTGTTTTTGATTCTTTTCGATGTTTTTTTCGATTGTAATTGACTCCTTTCGATGTTTTTTCGATTGCTTTCGATACTTTTCGACGTTTTATCGATTGTTTATGATTCTTTTCGACGTTTTAACGATTGTTTTTGATTCTTTTCGATGTTTTTTCGATTGTAATTGACTCCCATCGATGTTTTTTCGATTGTAGTTGACTCCTTTGGATGTTTTTTCGATTGCTTTCGATACTTTTCGACGTTTTATCGATTGTTTTTGATTCTTTTCGATGTTTTTTCGATTGTAATTGACTGCTTTCGATGTTTTTTCGATTGCTTTCGATACTTTTCGACGTTTTATCGATTGTTTATGATTCTTTTCGACGTTTTATCGATTGTTTTTGATTCTTTTCGATGTTTTTTCGATTGTAATTGACTCCCATCGATGTTTTTTCGATTTTAATTGACTCCTTTCGATGTTTTTTCGATTGTTTTCGATACTTTTCGACGTTTTATCGATTGTTTTGATTCTTTTCGATGTTTTTTCGATTGTAATTGACTCCCATCGATGTTTTTTCGATTGTTTTCGATACTTTTCGACGTTTTATCGATAGTTTTTGATTCATTTCGACGTTTTATCGATTGTTTTTGATTCTTTTCGATGTTTTTTCGATTGTAATTGACTCCCATCGATGTTTTTTCGATTGTAATTGAATCCTTTCGATGTTTTTTCGATTGTTTTCGATACTTTTCGACGTTTTATCGATTGTTTTTGATTCTTTTCGATGTTTTTTCGATTGTAATTGACTCCTATCGATGTTTTTTCGATTGTAATTGACTCCTTTCGATGTTTTTTCGATTGTTTTCGATACTTTTCGACGTTTTATCGATTGTTTTTGATTCTTTTCGATGTTTTTTCGATTGTAATTGACTCCTTTCGATGTTTTTTCGATTGTTTTCGATACTTTTCGACGTTTTATCGATTGTTTTTGATTCTTTTCGATGTTTTTTCGATTGTAATTGACTCCCATCGATGTTTTTTTGATTTTAATTGACTCCTTTCCATGTTTTTTCGATTGTTTTCGATACTTTTCGACGTTTTATCGATTGTTTTTGATTCTTTTCGATGTTTTATCGATTGTAATTGACTCCTATCGATGTTTTTTCGATTGTAATTGACTCCTTTCGATGTTTTTTCGATTGTTTTCGATACTTTTCGACGTTTTATCGATTGTTTTTGATTCTTTTCGATGTTTTTTCGATTGTAGTTGACTCCTTTCGATGTTTTTCGATTGTAGTTGACTCCTTTCGATGTTTTTCGATTGCTTTCGATACTTTTCGACGTTTTATCGATTGTTTTTGATTCTTTTCGATGTTTTTTCGATTGTAATTGACTCCTTTCGATGTTTTTTCGATTGCTTTCGATACTTTTCGACGTTTTATCGATTGTTTTTGATTCTTTTCGATGTTTTTTCGATTGTTATTGACTCCTATCGATGTTTTTTCGATTGTATTTGACTCCCTTTCGATGTTTTTTCGATTGTTTTCGATACTTTTCGACGTTTTATCGATTGTTTTTGATTCTTTTCGATGTTTTATCGATTGTAATTGACTCCTATCGATGTTTTTTCGATTGTAATTGACTCCTTTCGATGTTTTTTCGATTGTTTTCGATACTTTTCGACGTTTTATCGATTGTTTTTGATTCTTTTCGATGTTTTTTCGATTGTAGTTGACTCCTTTCGATGTTTTTTCGATTGTAGTTGACTCCTTTCGATGTTTTTTCGATTGCTTTTGATACTTTTCGACGTTTTATCGATTGTTTTTGATTCTTTTCGATGTTTTTTCGATTGTAATTGACTCCTTTCGATGTTTTTTCGATTGCTTTCGATACTTTTCGACGTTTCATCGATTGTTTTTGATTCTTTTCGATGTTTTTTCGATTGTTATTGACTCCTATCAATGTTTTTTCGATTGTATTTGACTCCTTTCGATGTTTTTTCGATTGTTTTCGATACTTTTCGACGTTATATCGATTGTTTTGATTCTTTTCGATGTTTTTTCGATTGTTATTGACTCCTTTCGATGTTTTTTCGATTGTAATTGACTCCTTTCGATGTTTTTTCGATTGTTTTCGATACTTTTCGACGTTTTATCGATTGTTTTTGATTCTTTTCGATTGCTTTCGATACTTTTCGACGTTTTATCGATTGTTTATGATTCTTTTCGACGTTTTAACGATTGTTTTTGATTCTTTTCGATGTTTTTTCGATTTTAATTGACTCCTTTCGATGTTTTTTCGATTGTTTTCGATACTTTTCGACGTTTTATCGATTGTTTTTGATTCTTTTCGATGTTTTTTCGATTGTAATTGACTCCTATCGATGTTTTTTCGATTGTAATTGACTCCTTTCGATGTTTTTTCGATTGTTTTCGATACTTTTCGACGTTTTATCGATTGTTTTTGATTCTTTTCGATGTTTTTCGATTGTAGTTGACTCCTTTCGATGTTTTTTCGATTGCTTTCGATACTTTTCGACGTTTTATCGATTGTTTTTGATTCTTTTCGATGTTTTTTCGATTGTAATTGACTCCTTTCGATGTTTTTTCGATTGCTTTCGATACTTTTCGACGTTTTATCGATTGTTTTTGATTCTTTTCGATGTTTTTTCGATTGTTATTGACTCCTATCGATGTTTTTTCGATTGTATTTGACTCCTTTCGATGTTTTTTCGATTGTTTTCGATACTTTTCGACGTTTTATCGATTGTTTTTGATTCTTTTCGATGTTTTTTCGATTGTAATTGACTCCTATCGATGTTTTTTCGATTGTAATTGACTCCTTTCGATGTTTTTTCGATTGTTTTCGATACTTTTCGACGTTTTATCGATTGTTTTTGATTCTTTTCGATGTTTTTTCGATTGTAATTGACTCCTTTCGATGTTTTTTTCGATTGTTTTCGATACTTTTCGACGTTTTATCGATTGTTTTGATTCTTCTTTTCGATGTTTTTTCGATTGTAATTGACTCCTTTCGATGTTTTTTTGATTTTAATTGACTCCTTTCGATGTTTTTTCGATTGTTTTCGATACTTTTCGACGTTTTATCGATTGTTTTTGATTCTTTTCGATGTTTTATCGATTGTAATTGACTCCTATCGATGTTTTTTCGATTGTAATTAACTCCTTTCGATGTTTTTTCGATTGTTTTCGATACTTTTCGACGTTTTATCGATTGTTTTTGATTCTTTTCGATGTTTTTTCGATTGTAGTTGACTCCTTTCGATGTTTTTTCGATTGTTTTCGATACTTTTCGACGTTTTATCGATTGTTTTTGATTCTTTTCGATGTTTTTTCGATTGTAATTGACTCCTTTCGATGTTTTTTTCGATTGTTTTCGATACTTTTCGACGTTTTATCGATTGTTTATGATTCTTTTCGACGTTTTATCGATTGTTTTTGATTCTTTTCGATGTTTTTTCGATTGTAGTTGACTCCTTTCGATGTTTTTTTCGATTGCTTTCGATACTTTTCGACGTTTTATCGATTGTTTTTGATTCTTTTCGATGTTTTTTCGATTGTAATTGACTCCTTTCGATGTTTTTTCGATTGCTTTCGATACTTTTCGACGTTTTATCGATTGTTTTTGATTCTTTTCGATGTTTTTTCGATTGTTATTGACTCCTATCGATGTTTTTTCGATTGTATTTGACTCCTTTCGATGTTTTTTCGATTGTTTTCTATTTTTTTCGACGTGTTATCGATTGTTTTTGATTTTTTTCGATGTTTTTTCGATTGTAATTGACTCCTTTCGATGTTTTTTCGATTGTTTTCGATACTTTTCGACGTTTTATCGATTGTTTTTGATTCTTTTCGATGTTTTTTCGATTGTAATTGACTCCTATCGATGTTTTTTCGATTGTAATTGACTCCTTTCGATGTTTTTTCGATTGTTTTCGATACTTTTCGACGTTTTATCGATTGTTTTTGATTCTTTTCGATGTTTTTTCGATTGTAATTGACTCCTTTCGATGTTTTCTCGATTGTTTTCGATACTTTCGACGTTTTATCGATTGTTTTTGAATCTTTTCGACGTTTTATCGATTGTTCTTTATTCTTTTCGATGTTTTTTCGATTGTAATTGACTCCTATCGATGTTTTTCGATTGTAATTGACTCCATTCGATGTTTTTTCGATTGTTTTCGATACTTTTCGACGTTTTATCGATTGTTTTTAATTCTTTTCGATGTTTTCTCGATTGTAATTGACTCCTTTCGATGTTTTTTCGATTGTTTTCGATACTTTTCGACGTTTTATCGATTGTTTTTGATTCTTTTCGATGTTTTTTCGATTGTAATTGACTCCTATCGATGTTTTTTCGATTGTAATTTACTCCATTCGATGTTTTTTCGATTGTTTTCGATACTTTTCGACGTTTTATCGATTGTTTTTGATTCTTTTCGATGTTTTTTCGATTGTAATTGACTCCTTTCGATGTTTTTTCGATTGTTTTCGATACTTTCGACGTTTTATCGATTGTTTTTGAATCTTTTCGGCGTTTTATCGATTGTTCTTGATTCTTTTCGATGTTTTTTCGATTGTAATTGACTCCTATCGATGTTTTTTCGATTGTAATTGACTCCCATTCGATGTTTTTTCGATTGTTTTCGATACTTTTCGACGTTTTATCGATTGTTTTTGATTCTTTTCGATGTTTTTTCGATTGTAGTTGACTCCTTTCGATGTTTTTTCGATTGCTTTCGATACTTTTCGACGTTTTATCGATTGTTTTTGATTCTTTTCGATGTTTTTTCGATTGTAATTGACTCCTTTCGATGTTTTTTCGATTGCTTTCGATACTTTTCGATGTTTTATCGATTGTTTTTGATTCTTTTCGATGTTTTTTCGATTGTTATTGACTCCTATCGATGTTTTTTCGATTGTATTTGACTCCTTTTGATGTTTTTTCGATTGTTTTCGATACTTTTCGACGTTTTATCGATTGTTTTTGATTCTTTTCGATGTTTTTTCGATTGTTATTGACTCCTATCGATGTTTTTTCGATTGTAATTGACTCCTTTCGATGTTTTTTCGATTGCTTTCGATACTGTTCGACGTTTTATCGATTGTTTTTGATTCTTTTCGATGTTTTTTTGATTGTAGTTGACTCCTTTGGATGTTTTTTCGATTGCTTTCGATTCTTTTCGACGTTTTATCGATTGTTTTTGATTCTTTTCGATGTTTTTTCGATTGTAATTGACTCCTTTCGATGTTTTTTCGATTGCTTTCGATACTTTTCGACGTTTTATCTATTGTTTTTGATTCTTTTCGATGTTTTTTTCGATTGTAATTGACTCCTATCGATGTTTTTTCGATTGTAATTGACTCCTTTCGATGTTTTTTTGATTGTTTTCGATACTTTTCGACGTTTTATCGATTGTTTTTTATTCTTTTCGATGTTTTTTCGATTGTAGTTGACTCCTATCGATGTTTTTTCGATTGTATTTGACTCCTTTCGATGTTTTTTCGATTGCTTTCGATACTTTTCGACGTTTTATCGATTGTTTTTGATTCTTTTCGATGTTTTCTCGATTGTAATTGACTCCTTTCGATATTTTTTCGATTGTTTTCGATACTTTTCGACGTTTTATCGATTGTTTTTGATTCTTTTCGATGTTTTTTCGATTGTAATTGACTCCTATCGATGTTTTTTCGATTGTAATTGACTCCATTCGATGTTTTTTCGATTTTTTTCGATACTTTTCGACGTTTTATCGATTGTTTTTAATTCTTTTCGATGTTTTCTCGATTGTAATTGACGCCTTTCGATGTTTTTTCGATTGTTTTCGATACTTTTCGACGTTTTATCGATTGTTTTTGATTCTTTTCGATGTTTTTCGATTGTAATTGACTCCTATCGATGTTTTTTCGATTGTAATTGACTCCTTTCGATGTTTTTTCGATTGTTTTCGATACTTTTCGACGTTTTATCGATTGTTTTTGATTCTTTTCGATGTTTTTCGATTGTAGTTGACTCCTTTCGATGTTTTTTCGATTGTAGTTGACTCCTTTCGATGTTTTTTCGATTGCTTTCGATACTTTTCGACGTTTTATATATTGTTTTTGATTCTTTTCGATGTTTTTTCGATTGTTATTGACTCCTATCGATGTTTTTTCGATTGTATTTGACTCCTTTTGATGTTTTTCGATTGTTTTCGATACTTTTCGACGTTTTATCGATTGTTTTTGATTCTTTTCGATGTTTTTTCGATTGTTATTGACTCCTTTCGATGTTTTTTCGATTGTTTTCGATACTTTTCGACGTTTTATCGATTGTTTATGATTCTTTTCGACGTTTTATCGATTGTTTTTGATTCTTTTCGATGTTTTTTCGATTGTAGTTGACTCCTTTCAAAGTTTTTTCGATTGCTTTCGATACTTTTCGACGTTTTATCGATTGTTTTTGATTCTTTTCGATGTTTTTTCGATTGTAATTGACTCCTTTCGATGTTTTTTCGATTGCTTTCGATACTTTTCGACGTTTTATCGATTGTTTTTGATTCTTTTCGATGTTTTTTCGATTGTTATTGACTCCTATCGATGTTTTTTCGATTGTATTTGACTCCTTTCGATGTTTTTTCGATTGTTTTCGATACTTTTCGACGTGTTATCGATTGTTTTTGATTTTTCTCGATGTTTTTTTGATTGTAATTGACTCCTTTCGATGTTTTTTCGATTGTTTTCGATACTTTTCGACGTTTTATCGATTGTTTTTGATTCTTTTCGATGTTTTTTCGATTGTAATTGACTCCTATCGATGTTTTTTCGATTGTAATTGACTCCTTTCGATGTTTTTTCGATTGTTTTCGATACTTTTCGACGTTTTATCGATTGTTTTTGATTCTTTTTGATGTTTTTTCGATTGTAATTGACTCCTATCGATGTTTTTCGATTGTAATTGACTCCTTTCGATGTTTTTTCGATTGTTATCGATACTTTTTGACGTTTTATCGATTGTTTTTGATTCTTTTCGATGTTTTTTCGATTGTAATTGACTCCTTTCGATGTTTTCTCGATTGTTTTCGATACTTTCGACGTTTTATCGATTGTTTTTGAATCTTTTCGGCGTTTTATCGATTGTTCTTGATTCTTTTCGATGTTTTTTCGATTGTAATTGACTCCTATCGATGTTTTTCGATTGTAATTGACTCCATTCGATGTTTTTTCGATTGTTTTCGATACTTTTCGACGTTTTATCGATTGTTTTTGATTCTTTTCGATGTTTTTCGATTGTAGTTGACTCCTTTCGATGTTTTTTCGATTGCTTTCGATACTTTTCGACGTTTTATCGATTGTTTTTGATTCTTTTCGATGTTTTTTCGATTGTAATTGACTCCTTTCGATGTTTTTTCGATTGCTTTCGATACTTTTCGATGTTTTATCGATTGTTTTTGATTCTTTTCGATGTTTTTTCGATTGTTATTGACTCCTATCGATGTTTTTTCGATTGTATTTGACTCCTTTTGATGTTTTTTCGATTGTTTTCGATACTTTTCGACGTTTTATCGATTGTTTTTGATTCTTTTCGATGTTTTTTCGATTGTTATTGACTCCTATCGATGTTTTTCGATTGTAATTGACTCCTTTCGATGTTTTTTCGATTGCTTTCGATACTGTTCGACGTTTTATCGATTGTTTTTGATTCTTTTCGATGTTTTTTTGATTGTAGTTGACTCCTTTCGATGTTTTTTCGATTGCTTTCGATTCTTTTCGACGTTTTATCGATTGTTTTTGATTCTTTTCGATGTTTTTTCGATTGTAATTGACTCCTTTCGATGTTTTTTCGATTGCTTTCGATACTTTTCGACGTTTTATCTATTGTTTTTGATTCTTTTCGATGTTTTTTCGATTGTTATTGACTCCTATCGATGTTTTTTCGATTGTAATTGACTCCTTTCGATGTTTTTTTGATTGTTTTCGATACTTTTCGACGTTTTATCGATTGTTTTTTATTCTTTTCGATGTTTTTTCGATTGTAGTTGACTCCTATCGATGTTTTTTCGATTGTATTTGACTCCTTTCGATGTTTTTTCGATTGCTTTCGATACTTTTCGACGTTTTATCGATTGTTTTTGATTCTTTTCGATGTTTTCTCGATTGTAATTGACTCCTTTCGATATTTTTTCGATTGTTTTCGATACTTTTCGACGTTTTATCGATTGTTTTTGATTCTTTTCGATGTTTTTTCGATTGTAATTGACTCCTATCGATGTTTTTTCGATTGTAATTGACTCCATTCGATGTTTTTTCGATTTTTTTCGATACTTTTCGACGTTTTATCGATTGTTTTTAATTCTTTTCGATGTTTTCTCGATTGTAATTGACTCCTTTCGATGTTTTTTCGATTGTTTTCGATACTTTTCGACGTTTTATCGATTGTTTTTGATTCTTTTCGATGTTTTTTCGATTGTAATTGACTCCTATCGATGTTTTTTCGATTGTAATTGACTCCTTTCGATGTTTTTTCGATTGTTTTCGATACTTTTCGACGTTTTATCGATTGTTTTTGATCCTTTTCGATGTTTTTTCGATTGTAGTTGACTCCTTTCGATGTTTTTTCGATTGTAGTTGACTCCTTTCGATGTTTTTTCGATTGCTTTCGATACTTTTCGGCGTTTTATCGATTGTTTTTGATTCTTTTCGATGTTTTTTTCGATTGTTATTGACTCCTATCGATGTTTTTCGATTGTATTTGACTCCTTTTGATGTTTTTTCGATTGTTTTCGATACTTTTCGACGTTTTATCGATTGTTTTTGATTCTTTTCGATGTTTTTTCGATTGTTATTGACTCCTATCGATGTTTTTTCGATTGTAATTGACTCCTTTCGATGTTTTTTTCGATTGCTTTCGATACTGTTCGACGTTTTATCGATTGTTTTTGATTCTTTTCGATGTTTTTTTGATTGTAGTTGACTCCTTTCGATGTTTTTTCGATTGCTTTCGATTCTTTTCGACGTTTTATCGATTGTTTTTGATTCTTTTCGATGTTTTTTCGATTGTAATTGACTCCTTTCGATGTTTTTCGATTGCTTTCGATACTTTTCGACGTTTTATCTATTGTTTTTGATTCTTTTCGATGTTTTTTCGATTGTTATTGACTCCTATCGATGTTTTTTCGATTGTAATTGACTCCTTTCGATGTTTTTTTGATTGTTTTCGATACTTTTCGACGTTTTATCGATTGTTTTTATTCTTTTCGATGTTTTTCGATTGTAGTTGACTCCTATCGATGTTTTTTCGATTGTATTTGACTCCTTTCGATGTTTTTTCGATTGCTTTCGATACTTTTCGACGTTTTATCGATTGTTTTTGATTCTTTTCGATGTTTTCTCGATTGTAATTGACTCCTTTCGATATTTTTTCGATTGTTTTCGATACTTTTCGACGTTTTATCGATTGTTTTTGATTCTTTTCGATGTTTTTTCGATTGTAATTGACTCCTATCGATGTTTTTTCGATTGTAATTGACTCCATTCGATGTTTTTTCGATTTTTTTCGATACTTTTCGACGTTTTATCGATTGTTTTTAATTCTTTTCGATGTTTTCTCGATTGTAATTGACTCCTTTCGATGTTTTTTCGATTGTTTTCGATACTTTTCGACGTTTTATCGATTGTTTTTGATTCTTTTCGATGTTTTTTCGATTGTAATTGACTCCTATCGATGTTTTTTCGATTGTAATTGACTCCTTTCGATGTTTTTTCGATTGTTTTCGATACTTTTCGACGTTTTATCGATTGTTTTTGATCCTTTTCGATGTTTTTTCGATTGTAGTTGACTCCTTTCGATGTTTTTTCGATTGTAGTTGACTCCTTTCGATGTTTTTTCGATTGCTTTCGATACTTTTCGGCGTTTTATCGATTGTTTTTGATTCTTTTCGATGTTTTTCGATTGTTATTGACTCCTATCGATGTTTTTTCGATTGTATTTGACTCCTTTTGATGTTTTTTCGATTGTTTTCGATACTTTTCGACGTTTTATCGATTGTTTTTGATTCTTTTCGATGTTTTTTCGATTGTTATTGACTCCTATCGATGTTTTTTCGATTGTAATTGACTCCTTTCGATGTTTTTTTGATTGTTTTCGATACTTTTCGACGTTTTATCGATTGTTTTTGATTCTTTTCGATTGTTTTCGATACTTTTCGACGTTTTATCGATTGTTTATGATTCTTTTCGACGTTTTAACGATTGTTTTTGATTCTTTTCGATGTTTTTTCGATTGTAATTGACTCCCATCGATGTTTTTTCGATTTTAATTGACTCCTTTCGATGTTTTTTCGATTGTTTTCGATACTTTTCGACGTTTTATCGATTGTTTTTGATTCTTTTCGATGTTTTTTCGATTGTAATTGACTCCTATCGATGTTTTTTCGATTGTAATTGACTCCTTTCGATGTTTTTTCGATTGTTTTCGATACTTTTCGACGTTTTATCGATTGTTTTTGATTCTTTTCGATGTTTTTTCGATTGTAGTTGACTCCTTTCGATGTTTTTTCGATTGCTTTCGGTACTTTTCGACGTTTTATCGATTGTTTTTGATTCTTTTCGATGTTTTTTCGATTGTAATTGACTCCTTTCGATGTTTTTTCGATTGCTTTCGATACTTTTCGACGTTTTATCGATTGTTTTTGATTCTTTTCGATGTTTTTTCGATTGTTATTGACTCCTATCGATGTTTTTTCGATTGTATTTGACTCCTTTCGATGTTTTTTCGATTGTTTTCGATAGTTTTCGACGTTTTATCGATTGTTTTTGATTCTTTTCGATGTTTTTTCGATTGTAATTGACTCCTTTCGATGTTTTTTCGATTGTAATTGACTCCTTTCGATGTTTTTTCGATTGTTTTCGATACTTTTCGACGTTTTATCGATTGTTTTTGATTCTTTTCGATGTTTTTTCGATTGTAATTGACTCCTTTCGATGTTTTTTCGATTGTTTTCGATACTTTTCGACGTTTTATCGATTGTTTTTGATTCTTTTCGATGTTTTTCGATTGTAATTGACTCCCATCGATGTTTTTTTGATTTTAATTGACTCCTTTCGATGTTTTTTCGATTGTTTTCGATACTTTTCGACGTTTTATCGATTGTTTTTGATTCTTTTCGATGTTTTTTCGATTGTAGTTGACTCCTTTCGATGTTTTTTCGATTGTTTTCGATACTTTTCGACGTTTTATCGATTGTTTTTGATTCTTTTCGATGTTTTTTTCGATTGTAATTGACTCCTTTCGATGTTTTTTCGATTGTTTTCGATACTTTTCGACGTTTTATCGATTGTTTATGATTCTTTTCGACGTTTTATCGATTGTTTTTGATTCTTTTCGATGTTTTTTCGATTGTAGTTGACTCCTTTCGATGTTTTTTCGATTGCTTTCGATACTTTTCGACGTTTTATCGATTGTTTTTGATTCTTTTCGATGTTTTTTCGATTGTAATTGACTCCTTTCGATGTTTTTTCGATTGCTTTCGATACTTTTCGACGTTTTATCGATTGTTTTTGATTCTTTTCGATGTTTTTTCGATTGTTATTGACTCCTATCGATGTTTTTTCGATTGTATTTGACTCCTTTCGATGCTTTTTCGATTGTTTTCGATTTTTTCGACGTGTTATCGATTGTTTTTGATTTTTTCGATGTTTTTTCGATTGTAATTGACTCCTTTCGATGTTTTTTCGATTGTTTTCGATACTTTTCGACGTTTTATCGATTGTTTTTGATTCTTTTCGATGTTTTTTCGATTGTAATTGACTCCTAGCGATATTTTTTCGATTGTAATTGACTCCTTTCGATGTTTTTTCGATTGTTTTCGATACTTTTCGACGTTTTATCGATTGTTTTTGATTCTTTTCGATTTTTTTTCGATTGTAATTGACTCCTTTCGATGTTTTCTCGATTGTTTTCGATACTTTCGACGTTTTATCGATTGTTTTTGAATCTTTTCGACGTTTTATCGATTGTTCTCTATTCTTTTCGATGTTTTTTCGATTGTAATTGACTCCTATCGATGTTTTTCGATTGTAATTGACTCCATTCGATGTTTTTTCGATTGTTTTCGATACTTTTCGACGTTTTATCGATTGTTTTTAATTCTTTTCGATGTTTTCTCGATTGTAATTGACTCCTTTCGATGTTTTTTCGATTGTTTTCGATACTTTTCGACGTTTTATCGATTGTTTTTGATTCTTTTCGATGTTTTTTCGATTGTAATTGACTCCTATCGATGTTTTTTCGATTGTAATTGACTCCATTCGATGTTTTTTCGATTGTTTTCGATACTTTTCGACGTTTTATCGATTGTTTTTAATTCTTTTCGATGTTTTCTCGATTGTAATTGACTCCTTTCGATGTTTTTTCGATTGTTTTCGATACTTTCGACGTTTTATCGATTGTTTTTGATTCTTTTCGATGTTTTTTCGATTGTAATTGACTCCTATCGATGTTTTTTCGATTGTAATTGACTCCTTTCGATGTATTTTCGATTGTTTTCGATACTTTTCGACGTTTTATCGATTGTTTTTGATTCTTTTCGATGTTTTTTCGATTGTAGTTGACTCCTTTCGATGTTTTTTCGATTGTAGTTGACTCCTTTCGATGTTTTTTCGATTGCTTTCGATACTTTTCGACGTTTTATCGATTGTTTTTGATTCTTTTCGATGTTTTTTCGATTGTTATTGACTCCTATCGATGTTTTTTCGATTGTATTTGACTCCTTTTGATGTTTTTTCGACTGTTTTCGATACTTTTCGACGTTTTATCGATTGTTTTTGATTCTTTTCGATGTTTTTTCGATTGTTATTAACTCCTTTCGATGTTTTTTCGATTGTTTTCGATACTTTTCGACGTTTTATCGATTGTTTTTGATTCTTTTCGATGTTTTTCGATTGTAGTTGACTCCTTTCGATGTTTTTTCGATTGTTTTCGATACTTTTCGACGTTTTATCGATTGTTTTTGATTCTTTTCGATGTTTTTTCGATTGTAATTGACTCCTTTCGATGTTTTTTCGATTGTTTTCGATACTTTTCGACGTTTTATCGATTGTTTATGATTCTTTTCGACGTTTTATCGATTGTTTTTGATTCTTTTCGATGTTTTTTCGATTGTAGTTGACTCCTTTCGATGTTTTTTCGATTGCTTTCGATACTTTTCGACGTTTTATCGATTGTTTTTGATTCTTTTCGATGTTTTTTCGATTGTAATTGACTCCTTTCGATGTTTTTTCGATTGCTTTCGATACTTTTCGACGTTTTATCGATTGTTTTTGATTCTTTTCGATGTTTTTTCGATTGTTATTGACTCCTATCGATGTTTTTTCGATTGTATTTGACTCCTTTCGATGCTTTTTCGATTGTTTTCGATTTTTTTCGACGTGTTATCGATTGTTTTTGATTTTTTCGATGTTTTTCGATTGTAATTGACTCCTTTCGATGTTTTTTCGATTGTTTTCGATACTTTTCGACGTTTTATCGATTGTTTTTGATTCTTTTCGATGTTTTTTCGATTGTAATTGACTCCTATCGATATTTTTTCGATTGTAATTGACTCCTTTCGATGTTTTTTCGATTGTTTTCGATACTTTTCGACGTTTTATCGATTGTTTTTGATTCTTTTCGATTTTTTTCGATTGTAATTGACTCCTTTCGATGTTTTCTCGATTGTTTTCGATACTTTCGACGTTTTATCGATTGTTTTTGAATCTTTTCGACGTTTTATCGATTGTTCTCTATTCTTTTCGATGTTTTTTCGATTGTAATTGACTCCTATCGATGTTTTTCGATTGTAATTGACTCCATTCGATGTTTTTTCGATTGTTTTCGATACTTTTCGACGTTTTATCGATTGTTTTTAATTCTTTTCGATGTTTTCTCGATTGTAATTGACTCCTTTCGATGTTTTTTCGATTGTTTTCGATACTTTTCGACGTTTTATCGATTGTTTTTGATTCTTTTCGATGTTTTTTCGATTGTAATTGACTCCTATCGATGTTTTTTCGATTGTAATTGACTCCATTCGATGTTTTTTCGATTGTTTTCGATACTTTTCGACGTTTTATCGATTGTTTTTAATTCTTTTCGATGTTTTCTCGATTGTAATTGACTCCTTTCGATGTTTTTTCGATTGTTTTCGATACTTTCGACGTTTTATCGATTGTTTTTGATTCTTTTCGATGTTTTTTCGATTGTAATTGACTCCTATCGATGTTTTTTCGATTGTAATTGACTCCTTTCGATGTATTTTCGATTGTTTTCGATACTTTTCGACGTTTTATCGATTGTTTTTGATTCTTTTCGATGTTTTTTCGATTGTAGTTGACTCCTTTCGATGTTTTTTCGATTGTAGTTGACTCCTTTCGATGTTTTTTCGATTGCTTTCGATACTTTTCGACGTTTTATCGATTGTTTTTGATTCTTTTCGATGTTTTTTCGATTGTTATTGACTCCTATCGATGTTTTTTCGATTGTATTTGACTCCTTTTGATGTTTTTTCGACTGTTTTCGATACTTTTCGACGTTTTATCGATTGTTTTTGATTCTTTTCGATGTTTTTTCGATTGTTATTGACTCCTTTCGATGTTTTTTCGATTGTTTTCGATACTTTTCGACGTTTTATCGATTGTTTATGATTCTTTTCGACGTTTTATCGATTGTTTTTGATTCTTTTCGATGTTTTTTCGATTGTAGTTGACTCCTTTCAAAGTTTTTTCGATTGCTTTCGATACTTTTCGACGTTTTATCGATTGTTTTTGATTCTTTTCGATGTTTTTTCGATTGTTATTGACTCCTATCGATGTTTTTTCGATTGTATTTGACTCCTTTCGATGTTTTTTCGATTTTTTTCGATACTTTTCGACGTGTTATCGATTGTTTTTGATTTTTCTCGATGTTTTTTTGATTGTAATTGACTCCTTTCGATGTTTTTTCGATTGTTTTCGATACTTTTCGACGTTTTATCGATTGTTTTTGATTCTTTTCGATGTTTTTTCGATTGTAATTGACTCCTATCGATGTTTTTTCGATTGTAATTGACTCCTTTCGATGTTTTTTCGATTGTTTTCGATACTTTTCGACGTTTTATCGATTGTTTTTGATTCTTTTTGATGTTTTTTCGATTGTAATTGACTCCTATCGATGTTTTTTCGATTGTAATTGACTCCTTTCGATGTTTTTTCGATTGTTATCGATACTTTTTGACGTTTTATCGATTGTTTTTGATTCTTTTCGATGTTTTTTCGATTGTAATTGACTCCTTTCGATGTTTTCTCGATTGTTTTCGATACTTTCGACGTTTTATCGATTGTTTTTGAATCTTTTCGACGTGTTATCGATTGTTCTTGATTCTTTTCGATGTTTTTTCGATTGTAATTGTCTCCTATCGATGTTTTTCGATTGTAATTGACTCCATTCGATGTTTTTTCGATTGTTATCGATACTTTTCGACGTTTTATCGATTGTTTTTAATTCTTTTCGATGTTTTCTCGATTGTAATTGACTCCGTTCGATATTTTTTCGATTGTTTTCGATACTTTTCGACGTTTTATCGATTGTTTTTGATTCTTTTCGATGTTTTTTCGATTGTAATTGACTCCTATCGATGTTTTTTCGATTGTAATTGACTCCATTCGATGTTTTTTCGATTTTTTTCGATACTTTTCGACGTTTTATCGATTGTTTTTAATTCTTTTCGATGTTTTCTCGATTGTAATTGACTCCTTTCGATGTTTTTTCGATTGTTTTCGATACTTTTCGACGTTTTATCGATTGTTTTTGATTCTTTTCGATGTTTTTTCGATTGTAATTGACTCCTATCGATGTTTTTTCGATTGTAATTGACTCCTTTCGATGTTTTTTCGATTGTTTTCGATACTTTTCGACGTTTTATCGATTGTTTTTGATTCTTTTCGATGTTTTTTCGATTGTAGTTGACTCCTTTCGATGTTTTTTCGATTGTAGTTGACTCCTTTCGATGTTTTTTCGATTGCTTTCGATACTTTTCGACGTTTTATCGATTGTTTTTGATTCTTTTCGATGTTTTTTCGATTGTTATTGACTCCTATCGATGTTTTTTCGATTGTATTTGACTCCTTTTGATGTTTTTTCGATTGTTTTCGATACTTTTCGACGTTTTATCGATTGTTTTTGATTCTTTTCGATGTTTTTTCGATTGTTATTGACTCCTTTCGATGTTTTTTCGATTGTTTTCGATACTTTTCGACGTTTTATCAATTGTTTATGATTCTTTTCGACGTTTTATCGATTGTTTTTGATTCTTTTCGATGTTTTTTCGATTGTAGTTGACTCCTTTCAAAGTTTTTTCGATTGCTTTCGATACTTTTCGACGTTTTATCGATTGTTTTTGATTCTTTTCGATGTTTTTTCGATTGTAATTGACTCCTTTCAATGTTTTTTCGATTGCTTTCGATACTTTTCGACGTTTTATCGATTGTTTTTGATTCTTTTCGATGTTTTTTCGATTGTTATTGACTCCTATCGATGTTTTTTCGATTGTATTTGACTCCTTTCGATGTTTTTTCGATTGTTTTCGATACTTTTCGACGTGTTATCGATTGTTTTTGATTTTTTTCGATGTTTTTTTTGATTGTAATTGACTCCTTTCGATGTTTTTTCGATTGTTTTCGATACTTTTCGACGTTTTATCGATTGTTTTTGATTCTTTTCGATGTTTTTTCGATTGTAATTGACTCCTATCGATGTTTTTTCGATTGTAAATGACTCCTTTCGATGTTTTTTCGATTGTTTTCGATACTTTTCGACGTTTTATCGATTGTTTTTGATTCTTTTTGATGTTTTTTCGATTGTAATTGACTCCTATCGATGTTTTTTCGATTGTAATTGACTCCTTTCGATGTTTTTTCGATTGTTATCGATACTTTTTGACGTTTTATCGATTGTTTTTGATTCTTTCCGATGTTTTTTCGATTGTAATTGACTCCTTTCGATGTTTTCTCGATTGTTTTCGATACTTTCGACGTTTTATCGATTGTTTTTGATTCTTTTTGATGTTTTTTCGATTGTAATTGACTCCTATCGATGTTTTTCGATTGTAATTGACTCCTTTCGATGTTTTTTCGATTGTTATCGATACTTTTTGACGTTTTATCGATTGTTTTTGATTCTTTTCGATGTTTTTTCGATTGTAATTGACTCCTATCGATGTTTTTCGATTGTAATTGACTCCATTCGATGTTTTTTCGATTGTTTTCGATACTTTTCGTCGTTTTATCGATTGTTTTTAATTCTTTTCGATGTTTTTTCGATTGTAATTGACTCCTTTCGATGTTTTTTCGATTGTTTTCGATACTTTTCGACGTTTTATCGATTGTTTTTGATTCTTTTCGATGTTTTTTCGATTGTAATTGACTCCTATCGATGTTTTTTCGATTGTAATTGACTCCATTCGATGTTTTTTTCGATTGTTTTCGATACTTTTCGACGTTTTATCGATTGTTTTTAATTCTTTTCGATGTTTTCTCGATTGTAATTGACTCCTTTCGATGTTTTTTCGATTGTTTTCGATACTTTTCGACGTTTTATCGATTGTTTTTGATTCTTTTCGATGTTTTTTCGATTGTAATTGACTCCTATCGATGTTTTTTCGATTGTAATTGACTCCTTTCGATGTTTTTTCGATTGTTTTCGATACTTTTCGACGTTTTATCGATTGTTTTTGATTCTTTTCGATGTTTTTTCGATTGTAGTTGACTCCTTTCGATGTTTTTTCGATTGTAGTTGACTCCTTTCGATGTTTTTTCGATTGCTTTCGATACTTTTCGACGTTTTATCGATTGTTTTTGATTCTTTTCGATGTTTTTTCGATTGTTATTGACTCCTATCGATGTTTTTTCGATTGTATTTGACTCCTTTTGATGTTTTTTCGATTGTTTTCGATACTTTTCGACGTTTTATCGATTGTTTTTGATTCTTTTCGATGTTTTTTCGATTGTTATTGACTCCTTTCGATGTTTTTTCGATTGTTTTCGATACTTTTCGACGTTTTATCGATTGTTTATGATTCTTTTCGACGTTTTATCGATTGTTTTTGATTCTTTTCGATGTTTTTTCGATTGTAGTTGACTCCTTTCAAAGTTTTTTCGATTGCTTTCGATACTTTTCGACGTTTTATCGATTGTTTTTGATTCTTTTCGATGTTTTTTCGATTGTTATTGACTCCTATCGATGTTTTTTCGATTGTATTTGACTCCTTTCGATGTTTTTTCGATTGTTTTCGATACTTTTCGACGTGTTATCGATTGTTTTTGATTTTTCTCGATGTTTTTTTGATTGTAATTGACTCCTTTCGATGTTTTTTCGATTGTTTTCGATACTTTTCGACGTTTTATCGATTGTTTTTGATTCTTTTCGATGTTTTTTCGATTGTAATTGACTCCTATCGATGTTTTTTCGATTGTAATTGACTCCTTTCGATGTTTTTTCGATTGTTTTCGATACTTTTCGACGTTTTATCGATTGTTTTTGATTCTTTTTGATGTTTTTTCGATTGTAATTGACTCCTATCGATGTTTTTTCGATTGTAATTGACTCCTTCCGATGTTTTTTCGATTGTTATCGATACTTTTTGACGTTTTACCGATTGTTTTTGATTCTTTTCGATGTTTTTTCGATTGTAATTGACTCCTTTCGATGTTTTCTCGATTGTTTTCGATACTTTCGACGTTTTATCGATTGTTTTTGAATCTTTTCGACGTGTTATCGATTGTTCTTGATTCTTTTCGATGTTTTTTCGATTGTAATTGACTCCTATCGATGTTTTTCGATTGTAATTGACTCCATTCGATGTTTTTTCGATTGTTATCGATACTTTTCGACGTTTTATCGATTGTTTTTAATTCTTTTCGATGTTTTCTCGATTGTAATTGACTCCGTTCGATATTTTTTCGATTGTTTTCGATACTTTTCGACGTTTTATCGATTGTTTTTGATTCTTTTCGATGTTTTTTCGATTGTAATTGACTCCTATCGATGTTTTTCGATTGTAATTGACTCCATTCGATGTTTTTTCGATTTTTTTCGATACTTTTCGACGTTTTATCGATTGTTTTTGATTCTTTTCGATGTTTTTTCGATTGTAATTGACTCCTTTCGATGTTTTTCGATTGTTTTCGATACTTTTCGACGTTTTATCGATTGTTTTTGATTCTTTTCGATGTTTTTTCGATTGTAATTGACTCCTATCGATGTTTTTTCGATTGTAATTGACTCCTTTCGATGTTTTTTCGATTGTTTTCGATACTTTTCGACGTTTTATCGATTGTTTTTGATTCTTTTCGATGTTTTTTCGATTGTAGTTGACTCCTTTCGATGTTTTTTCGATTGTAGTTGACTCCTTTCGATGTTTTTTCGATTGCTTTCGATACTTTTCGACGTTTTATCGATTGTTTTTGATTCTTTTCGATGTTTTTTCGATTGTTATTGACTCCTATCGATGTTTTTCGATTGTATTTGACTCCTTTTGATGTTTTTTTCGATTGTTTTCGATACTTTTCGACGTTTTATCGATTGTTTTTGATTCTTTTCGATGTTTTTTCGATTGTAATTGACTCCTATCGATGTTTTTTCGATTGTAAATGACTCCTTTCGATGTTTTTTCGATTGTTTTCGATACTTTTCGACGTTTTATCGATTGTTTTTGATTCTTTTTGATGTTTTTTCGATTGTAATTGACTCCTATCGATGTTTTTTCGATTGTAATTGACTCCTTTCGATGTTTTTTCGATTGTTATCGATACTTTTTGACGTTTTATCGATTGTTTTTGATTCTTTTCGATGTTTTTTCGATTGTAATTGACTCCTTTCGATGTTTTCTCGATTGTTTTCGATACTTTCGACGTTTTATCGATTGTTTTTGATTCTTTTTGATGTTTTTTCGATTGTAATTGACTCCTATCGATGTTTTTTCGATTGTAATTGACTCCTTTCGATGTTTTTTCGATTGTTATCGATACTTTTTGACGTTTTATCGATTGTTTTTGATTCTTTTCGATGTTTTTTCGATTGTAATTGACTCCTATCGATGTTTTTCGATTGTAATTGACTCCATTCGATGTTTTTTTCGATTGTTTTCGATACTTTTCGACGTTTTATCGATTGTTTTTAATTCTTTTCGATGTTTTTTCGATTGTAATTGACTCCTTTCGATGTTTTTTCGATTGTTTTCGATACTTTTCGACGTTTTATCGATTGTTTTTGATTCTTTTCGATGTTTTTTCGATTGTAATTGACTCCTATCGATGTTTTTTCGATTGTAATTGACTCCATTCGATGTTTTTTCGATTGTTTTCGATACTTTTCGACGTTTTATCGATTGTTTTTAATTCTTTTCGATGTTTTCTCGATTGTAATTGACTCCTTTCGATGTTTTTTCGATTGTTTTCGATACTTTTCGACGTTTTATCGATTGTTTTTGATTCTTTTCGATGTTTTTTCGATTGTAATTGACTCCTATCGATGTTTTTTCGATTGTAATTGACTCCTTTCGATGTTTTTTCGATTGTTTTCGATACTTTTCGACGTTTTATCGATTGTTTTTGATTCTTTTCGATGTTTTTTCGATTGTAGTTGACTCCTTTCGATGTTTTTTCGATTGTAGTTGACTCCTTTCGATGTTTTTTCGATTGCTTTCGATACTTTTCGACGTTTTATCGATTGTTTTTGATTCTTTTCGATGTTTTCTCGATTGTAATTGACTCCTTTCGATGTTTTTTCGATTGTTTTCGATACTTTCGACGTTTTATCGATTGTTTTGATTCTTTTGATGTTTTTCGACTGTAATTGACTCCTATCGATGTTTTTTCGATTGTAATTGACTCCTTTCGATGTTTTTTCGATTGTTTTCGATACTTTTCGACGTTTTATCGATTGTTTTTGATTCTTTTCGATGTTTTTTCGATTGTTATTGACTCCTTTCGATGTTTTTTCGATTGTTTTCGATACTTTTCGACGTTTTATCGATTGTTTATGATTCTTTTCGACGTTTTATCGATTGTTTTTGATTCTTTTCGATGTTTTTTCGATTGTAGTTGACTCCTTTCAAAGTTTTTTCGATTGCTTTCGATACTTTTCGACGTTTTATCGATTGTTTTTGATTCTTTTCGATGTTTTTTCGATTGTTATTGACTCCTATCGATGTTTTTTCGATTGTATTTGACTCCTTTCGATGTTTTTTCGATTGTTTTCGATACTTTTCGACGTGTTATCGATTGTTTTTGATTTTTTCCGATGTTTTTTTGATTGTAATTGACTCCTTTCGATGTTTTTTCGATTGTTTTCGATACTTTTCGACGTTTTATCGATTGTTTTTGATTCTTTTCGATGTTTTTTCGATTGTAATTGACTCCTATCGATGTTTTTTCGATTGTAATTGACTCCTTTCGATGTTTTTTCGATTGTTTTCGATACTTTTCGACGTTTTATCGATTGTTTTTGATTCTTTTTGATGTTTTTTCGATTGTAATTGACTCCTATCGATGTTTTTTCGATTGTAATTGACTCCTTCCGATGTTTTTTCGATTGTTATCGATACTTTTTGACGTTTTACCGATTGTTTTTGATTCTTTTCGATGTTTTTTCGATTGTAATTGACTCCTTTCGATGTTTTCTCGATTGTTTTCGATACTTTCGACGTTTTATCGATTGTTTTTGAATCTTTTCGACGTGTTATCGATTGTTCTTGATTCTTTTCGATGTTTTTTTCGATTGTAATTGACTCCTATCGATGTTTTTCGATTGTAATTGACTCCATTCGATGTTTTTTCGATTGTTATCGATACTTTTCGACGTTTTATCGATTGTTTTTAATTCTTTTCGATGTTTTCTCGATTGTAATTGACTCCGTTCGATATTTTTTCGATTGTTTTCGATACTTTTCGACGTTTTATCGATTGTTTTTGATTCTTTTCGATGTTTTTTCGATTGTAATTGACTCCTATCGATGTTTTTTCGATTGTAATTGACTCCATTCGATGTTTTTTCGATTTTTTTCGATACTTTTCGACGTTTTATCGATTGTTATTAATTCTTTTCGATGTTTTCTCGATTGTAATTGACTCCTTTCGATGTTTTTTCGATTGTTTTCGATACTTTTCGACGTTTTATCGATTGTTTTTGATTCTTTTCGATGTTTTTTCGATTGTAATTGACTCCTATCGATGTTTTTTCGATTGTAATTGACTCCTTTCGATGTTTTTTCGATTGTTTTCGATACTTTTCGACGTTTTATCGATTGTTTTTGATTCTTTTCGATGTTTTTTTCGATTGTAGTTGACTCCTTTCGATGTTTTTTCGATTGTAGTTGACTCCTTTCGATGTTTTTTTCGATTGTTTTCGATACTTTTCGACGTTTTATCGATTGTTTTTGATTCTTTTCGATGTTTTTTCGATTGTTATTGACTCCTATCGATGTTTTTTCGATTGTATTTGACTCCTTTTGATGTTTTTTCGATTGTTTTCGATACTTTTCGACGTTTTATCGATTGTTTTTGATTCTTTTCGATGTTTTTCGATTGTTATTGACTCCTTTCGATGTTTTTTCGATTGTTTTCGATACTTTTCGACGTTTTATCAATTGTTTATGATTCTTTTCGACGTTTTATCGATTGTTTTTGATTCTTTTCGATGTTTTTTCGATTGTAGTTGACTCCTTTCAAAGTTTTTTCGATTGCTTTCGATACTTTTCGACGTTTTATCGATTGTTTTTGATTCTTTTCGATGTTTTTTCGATTGTAATTGACTCCTTTCAATGTTTTTTCGATTGCTTTCGATACTTTTCGACGTTTTATCGATTGTTTTTGATTCTTTTCGATGTTTTTTCGATTGTTATTGACTCCTATCGATGTTTTTCGATTGTATTTGACTCCTTTCGATGTTTTTTCGATTGTTTTCGATACTTTTCGACGTGTTATCGATTGTTTTTGATTTTTTTCGATGTTTTACGATTGTAATTGACTCCTTTCGATGTTTTTTCGATTGTTTTCGATACTTTTCGACGTTTTATCGATTGTTTTTGATTCTTTTCGATGTTTTTTCGATTGTAATTGACTCCTATCGATGTTTTTTCGATTGTAAATGACTCCTTTCGATGTTTTTTCGATTGTTTTCGATACTTTTCGACGTTTTATCGATTGTTTTTGATTCTTTTTGATGTTTTTTCGATTGTAATTGACTCCTATCGATGTTTTTTCGATTGTAATTGACTCCTTTCGATGTTTTTTCGATTGTTATCGATACTTTTTGACGTTTTATCGATTGTTTTGATTCTTTTCGATGTTTTTTCGATTGTAATTGACTCCTTTCGATGTTTTCTCGATTGTTTTCGATACTTTCGACGTTTTATCGATTGTTTTTGAATCTTTTCGACGTTTTATCGATTGTTCTTGATTCTTTTCGATGTTTTACGATTGTAATTGACTCCTTTCGATGTTTTTTCGATTGTTTTTGATTCTTTTCGATGTTTTTTCGATTGTAATTGACTCCTTTCGATGTTTTTTCGATTGTTTCCGATACTTTTCGACGTTTTATCGATTGTTTTTGATTCTTTTCGATGTTTTTCGATTGTAATTGACTCCTATCGATTTTTTTTCGATTGTAATTGACTCCATTCGATGTTTTTTCGATTGTTTTCGATACTTTTCGACGTTTTATCGATTGTTTTTAATTCTTTTCGATGTTTTCTCGATTGTAATTGACTCCTTTCGATGTTTTTTCGATTGTTTTCGATACTTTTCGACGTTTTACCGATTGTTTTTGATTCTTTTCGATGTTTTTTCGATTGTAATTGACTCCTATCGATGTTTTTTCGATTGTAATTGACTCCTTTCAATGTTTTTTCGATTGTTTTCGATACTTTTCGACGTTTTATTTATCGTTTTTGATTCTTTACGATGTTTTTTCGATTGTAATTGACTCCTATTGATGTTTTTTTGATTGTAATTGACTCCTTTCGATGTTTTTTGATTGATTTCGATTTTTTTCGATGTTTTTTCGATTGTAATTGACTCCTATCAATGTTTTTTTCGATTGTAATTGACTCCTTTCAATGTTTTTTCGATTGTAATTGACTCCTTTCGATGTTTTTTGATTGTTTTCGATACTTTTCGACGTTTTATCTATTGTTTTCGATTCTTTTCGATGTTTTTCGATTGTAATTGACTGCTTTCGATGTTTTTTTCGATTGTTTTCGATACTTTTCGACGTTTTATCGATAGTTTTTGATTCTTTTCGACGTTTTATCGATTGTTTTTGATTCTTTTCGATGTTTTTTCGATTGTAATTGACTCCCATCGATGTTTTTCGATTGTAATTGACTCCTTTCGATGTTTTTTCGATTGTTTTCGATACTTTTCGACGTTTTATCGATTGTTTTTGATTCTTTTCGATGTTTTTTCGATTGTAGTTGACTCCTTTCGATGTTTTTCGATTGTAGTTGACTCCTTTCGATGTTTTTTCGATTGCTTTCGATACTTTTCGACGTTTTATCGATTGTTTTTGATTCTTTTCGATGTTTTTTCGATTGTTATTGACTCCTATCGATGTTTTTTCGATTGTTATTGACTCCTATCGATGTTTTTTCGATTGTATTTGACTCCTTTTGATGTTTTTTCGATTGTTTTCGATACTTTTCGACGTTTTATCGATTGTTTTTGATTCTTTTCGATGTTTTTTCGATTGTAATTGACTCCTTTCGATGTTTTTTCGATTGTTTTCGATACTTTTCAACGTTTTATCGATTGTTTTTGATTCTTTTCGATGTTTTTCGATTGTAATTGACTCCTATCGATATTTTTCGATTGTAATTGACTCCTTTTGATGTTTTTTCGATTGTTTTCGATACTTTTCGACGTTTTATCGATTGTTTTTGATTCTTTTTGATGTTTTTTCGATTGTTATTGACTCCTATCGATGTTTTTTCGATTGTAATTGACTCCTTTCGATGTTTTTTCGATTGCTTTCGATACTTTTCGACGTTTTATCGATTGTTTTTGATTCTTTTCGATGTTTTTTCGATTGTAATTGACTCCTTTCGATGTTTTTCGATTGTTTTCGATACTTTGCGACGCTTTATCGAATGTTTTTGATTCTTTTCGATGTTTTTTCGATTATTATTGACTCCTATCGATGTTTTTTCGATTGTAATTGACTCCTTTCGACGTTTTTTCGATTGTTTTCGATACTTTTCGACGTGTTATCGATTGTTTTTGATTCTTTTCGATGTTTTTTCGATTGTAATTGACTCCTTTCGATGTTTTTTCGATTGCTTTCGATACTTTTCGACGTTTTATCGATTGTTTTTGATTCTTTTCGATGTTTTTTCGATTGTTCTTGATTCTTTTCGATGTTTTACGATTGTAATTGACTCCTTTCGATGTTTCTTCGATTGTTTTCGATACTTTTCGACGTTTTATCGATTGTTTTTGATTCTTTTCGATGTTTCTTCGATTGTAATTGACTCCTATCGATGTTTTTCGATTGTAATTGACTCCATTCGTGTTTTTTTTTGATTGTTTTCGATACTTTTCGACGTTTTATCGATTGTTTTTGATTCTTTTCGATGTTTTTTCGATTGTAATTGACTCCTTTCAATGTTTTTTCGATTGCTTTCGATACTTTTCGACGTTTTATCGATTGTTTTTGATTCTTTTCGATGTTTTTTCGATTGTTATTGACTCCTATCGATGTTTTTTCGATTGTATTTGACTCCTTTCGATGTTTTTTCGATTGTTTTCGATACTTTTCGACGTGTTATCGATTGTTTTTGATTTTTTTCGATGTTTTACGATTGTAATTGACTCCTTTCGATGTTTTTTCGATTGTTTTCGATACTTTTCGACGTTTTATCGATTGTTTTTGATTCTTTTCGATGTTTTTTCGATTGTAATTGACTCCTATCGATGTTTTTCGATTGTAAATGACTCCTTTCGATGTTTTTTCGATTGTTTTCGATACTTTTCGACGTTTTATCGATTGTTTTTGATTCTTTTCGATGTTTTTTCGATTGTAATTGACTCCTATCGATGTTTTTTCGATTGTAATTGACTCCTTTCGATGTTTTTTCGATTGTTATCGATACTTTTCGACGTTTTATCGATTGTTTTTGATTCTTTTCGATGTTTTTTCGATTGTAATTGACTCCTTTCGATGTTTTCTCGATTGTTTTCGATACTTTCGACGTTTTATCGATTGTTTTTGAATCTTTTCGACGTTTTATCGATTGTTCTTGATTCTTTTCGATGTTTTACGATTGTAATTGACTCCTTTCGATGTTTTTTCGATTGTTTTTGATTCTTTTCGATGTTTTTTCGATTGTAATTGACTCCTTTCGATGTTTTTTCGATTGTTTCCGATACTTTTCGACGTTTTATCGATTGTTTTTGATTCTTTTCGATGTTTTTTCGATTGTAATTGACTCCTATCGATTTTTTTTCGATTGTAATTGACTCCATTCGATGTTTTTTCGATTGTTTTCGATACTTTTCGACGTTTTATCGATTGTTTTTAATTCTTTTCGATGTTTTCTCGATTGTAATTGACTCCTTTCGATGTTTTTTCGATTGTTTTCGATACTTTTCGACGTTTTACCGATTGTTTTTGATTCTTTTCGATGTTTTTTCGATTGTAATTGACTCCTATCGATGTTTTTTCGATTGTAATTGACTCCTTTCAATGTTTTTTCGATTGTTTTCGATACTTTTCGACGTTTTATTTATCGTTTTTGATTCTTTACGATGTTTTTTCGATTGTAATTGACTCCTATTGATGTTTTTTTGATTGTAATTGACTCCTTTCGATGTTTTTTGATTGATTTCGATTTTTTCGATGTTTTTTCGATTGTAATTGACTCCTATCAATGTTTTTTCGATTGTAATTGACTCCTTTCAATGTTTTTTCGATTGTAATTGACTCCTTTCGATGTTTTTTGATTGTTTTCGATACTTTTCGACGTTTTATCTATTGTTTTCGATTCTTTTCGATGTTTTTCGATTGTAATTGACTGCTTTCGATGTTTTTTCGATTGTTTTCGATACTTTTCGACGTTTTATCGATAGTTTTTGATTCTTTTCGACGTTTTATCGATTGTTTTTGATTCTTTTCGATGTTTTTTCGATTGTAGTTGACTCCTTTCGATGTTTTTTCGATTGTAGTTGACTCCTTTCGATGTTTTTTCGATTGCTTTCGATACTTTTCGACGTTTTATCGATTGTTTTTGATTCTTTTCGATGTTTTTTCGATTGTTATTGACTCCTATCGATGTTTTTTCGATTGTTATTGACTCCTATCGATGTTTTTTCGATTGTATTTGACTCCTTTTGATGTTTTTTCGATTGTTTTCGATACTTTTCGACGTTTTATCGATTGTTTTTGATTCTTTTCGATGTTTTTTCGATTGTAATTGACTCCTTTCGATGTTTTTTCGATTGTTTTCGATACTTTTCAACGTTTTATCGATTGTTTTTGATTCTTTTCGATGTTTTTCGATTGTAATTGACTCCTATCGATATTTTTCGATTGTAATTGTCTCCTTTTGATGTTTTTTCGATTGTTTTCGATACTTTTCGACGTTTTATCGATTGTTTTTGATTCTTTTTGATGTTTTTTCGATTGTAATTGACTCCTATCGATGTTTTTTCGATTGTAATTGACTCCTTTCGATGTTTTTTCGATTGCTTTCGATACTTTTCGACGTTTTATCGATTGTTTTTGATTCTTTTCGATGTTTTTTCGATTGTAATTGACTCCTTTCGATGTTTTTTCGATTGTTTTCGATACTTTGCGACGCTTTATCGAATGTTTTTGATTCTTTTCGATGTTTTTTCGATTATTATTGACTCCTATCGATGTTTTTTCGATTGTAATTGACTCCTTTCGACGTTTTTTCGATTGTTTTCGATACTTTTCGACGTGTTATCGATTGTTTTTGATTCTTTTCGATGTTTTTTCGATTGTAATTGACTCCTTTCGATGTTTTTTCGATTGCTTTCGATACTTTTCGACGTTTTATCGATTGTTTTTGATTCTTTTCGATGTTTTTTCGATTGTTCTTGATTCTTTTCGATGTTTTACGATTGTAATTGACTCCTTTCGATGTTTCTTCGATTGTTTTCGATACTTTTCGACGTTTTATCGATTGTTTTTGATTCTTTTCGATGTTTCTTCGATTGTAATTGACTCCTATCGATGTTTTTCGATTGTAATTGACTCCATTCGTGTTTTTTTTTGATTGTTTTCGATACTTTTCGACGTTTTATCGATTGTTTTTGATTCTTTTCGATGTTTTCTCGATTGTAATTGACTCCTTTCGATGTTTTTTCGATTGTTTTCGATACTTTTCGACGTTTTATCGATTGTTTTTGATTCTTTTCGATGTTTTTTCGATTGTAATTGACTCCTATCGATGTTTTTTGATTGTAATTGACTCCTTTCGATGTTTTTTCGATTGATTTCGATTCTTTTCGATGTTTTTTCGATTGTAATTGACTCCTATCAATGTTTTTTCGATTGTAATTGACTCCTTTCGATGTTTTTTCGATTGTAATTGACTCCTTTCGATGTTTTTTCGATTGTTTTCGATACTTTTCGACGTTTTATATATTGTTTTCGATTCTTTTCGATGTTTTTTCGATTGTAATTGACTGCTTTCGATGTTTTTTCGACTGTTTTCGATACTTTTCGACGTTTTATCGATTGTTTTTGATTCTTTTCGACGTTTTATCGATTGTTTTTGATTCTTTTCGATGTTTTTCGATTGTAATTGACTCCCATCGATGTTTTTTCGATTGTAATTGACTCCTTTCGATGTTTTTTCGATTGTTTTCGATACTTTTCGACGTTTTATCGATTGTTTTTGATTCTTTTCGATGTTTTTTCGATTGTAATTGACTCCTTTCGATGTATTTTCGATTGCTTTCGATAGTTTTCGACGTTTTATCGATTGTTTTTGATTCTTATCGATGTTTTTTCGATTGTAATTGACTCCTTTCGATGTTTTTTGATTGTTTTCGATACTTTTCGACGCTTTATCGAATGTTTTTGATACTTTTCGACGTTTTATCGATTGTTTTTGATTCTTTTCGACGTTTTATCGATTGTTTTTGATTCTTTTCGATGTTTTTTCGATTGTAATTGACTCCCATCGATGTTTTTTCGATTGTAATTGACTCCTTTCGATGTTTTTTCGATTGTTTTCGATACTTTTCGACGTTTTATCGATTGTTTTTGATTCTTTTCGATGTTTTTTCGATTGTAATTGACTCCTTTCGATGTTTTTTCGATTGTTTTCGATATTTTTCGACGTTTTATCGATTGTTTTTGATTCTTTTCGATGTTTTTTCGATTGTAATTGACTCCTATCGATGTTTTTTTCGATTGTAATTGACTCCTTTCGATGTTTTTTCGATTGTTTTCGATACTTTTCGACGTTTTATCGATTGTTTTTGATTCTTTTGATGTTTTTTCGATTGTAATTGACTCTATCGATGTTTTTCGATTGTAATTGACTCCTTTCGATGTTTTTTCGATTGTTATCGATACTTTTCGACGTTTTATCGATTGTTTTTGATTCTTTTCGATGTTTTTTCGATTGTAATTGACTCCTTTCGATGTTTTTTCGATTGTTTTCGATACTTTCGACGTTTTATCGATTGTTTTTGAATCTTTTCGACGTTTTATCGATTGTTCTTGATTCTTTTCGATGTTTTACGATTGTAGTTGACTCCTTTCGATGTTTTTTCGATTGTTTTCGATACTTTTCGACGTTTTATCGATCGTTTTTGATTCTTTTCGATGTTTTTCGATTGTAATTGACTCCTATCGATGTTTTTCGATTGTAGTTGACTCCATTCGATGTTTTTTCGATTGTTTTCGATACTTTTCGACGTTTTATCGATTGTTTTTGATTCTTTTCGATGTTTTCTCGATTGTAATTGACTCCTTTCGATGTTTTTTTGATTGTTTTCGATACTTTTCGACGTTTTATCGATTGTTTTTGATTCTTTTTGATGTTTTTCGACTGTAATTGACTCCTATCGATGTTTTTTCGATTGTAATTGATTCCTTTCGATGTTTTTCGATTGTTTTTGATACTTTTCGACGTTTTATCGATTGTTTTTAATTCTTTTCGATGTTTTTTCGATTGTAATTGACTCTTTTCGATGTTTTTTCGATGGTTTTCGATACTTTTCGACGTTTTATCGATTGTTTTTGATTCTTTTTGATGTTTTTTCGACTGTAATTGACTCCTATCGATGTTTTTTCGATTGTTTTCGATACTTTTCGACGTTTTATCTATTGTTTTTGATTCTTTTCGATGTTTTTTCGATTGTAATTGACTGCTTTCGATGTTTTTTCGATTGTTTTCGATACTTTTCGACGTTTTATCTATTGTTTATGATTCTTTTCGACGTTTTATCGATTGTTTTTGATTCTTTTCGATGTTTTTTCGATTGTAATTGACTCCTTTTGATGTTTTTTGATTGATTTCGATACTTTTCGACGTTTTATCGATTGTTTTTGATTCTTTTCGATGTTTTTTCGATTGTAATTGACTCCTATCGATGTTTTTCGATTGTAATTGACTCCATTCGATGATTTTTTGATTGTTTTCGATATTTTTCGACGTTTTATCGATTGTTTTTGATTCTTTTCGATGTTTTTTCGATTGTAATTGACTCCTTTCGATGTTTTTTCGATTGTAATTGACTCCTTTCGATGTTTTTTCGATTCTTTTCGATACTTTTCGACGTTTTATCGATTGTTTTTGATTCTTTTCGATGTTTTTTCGATTGTAATTGACTCCTTTCGATGTTTTTTCGATTGTTTTCGATACTTTTCGACGTTTTATCGATTGTTTTTGATTCTTTTCGATGTTTTTTTCGATTGTAATTGACTCCTTTCGATGTTTTTTCGATTGTTTTCGATACTTTTCGACGTTTTATCGATTGTTTTTGATTCTTTTCGATGTTTTTTCGATTGTAATTGACTCCTTTCGACGTTTTATCGATTGTTTTTGATACTTTTCGACGTTTTATCGATTGTTTTTGATTCTTTTCGATGTTTTTTCGATTGTAATTGACTCCTTTCGATGTTTTTTCGATTCTTTTCGATACTTTTCGACGTTTTATCGATTGTTTTTGATTCTTTTCGATGTTTTTTTCGATTGTAATTGACTCCTTTCGATGTTTTTTCGATTGTTTTTGATTCTTTTCGACGTTTTATCGATTGTTTTTGATTCTTTTCTATGTTTCTTCGATTGTAATTGACTCCTTTCGATGTTTTTTCGATTGTTTCCGATACTTTTCGACGTTTTATCGATTGTTTTTTATTCTTTTCGATGTTTTTCGATTGTAATTGACTCCTATCGATGTTTTTCGATTGTAATTGACTCCTTTCGATGTTTTTTCGATTGTTTTCGATACTTTTCGACGTTTTATCGATTGTTTTTGATACTTTTCGATGTTTTTTCGATTGCTTTCGATACTTTTCGACGTTTTATCGATTGTTTTTGATTCTTTTCGATGTTTTTTCGATTGTAATTGACTCCTTTCGATGTTTTTTCGATTGTTTTCGATACTTTGCGACGCTTTATCGAATGTTTTTGATTCTTTTCGATGTTTTTTCGATTATTATTGACTCCTATCGATGTTTTTCGATTGTAATTGACTCCTTTCGACGTTTTATCGATTGTTTTTGATAATTTTCGACGTTTTATCGATTGTTTTTGATTCTTTTCGATGTTTTTTCGATTGTAATTGACTCCTTTCGACGTTTTATCGATTGTTTTTGATACTTTTCGACGTTTTATCGATTGTTTTTGATTCTTTTCGATGTTTTTTCGATTGTAATTGACTCCTTTCGATGTTTTTTCGATTCTTTTCGATACTTTTCGACGTTTTATCGATTGTTTTTGATTCTTTTCGATGTTTTTTTCGATTGTAATTGACTCCTTTCGATGTTTTTTCGATTGTTTTTGATTCTTTTCGACGTTTTATCGATTGTTTTTGATTCTTTTCTATGTTTCTTCGATTGTAATTGACTCCTTTCGATGTTTTTTCGATTGTTTCCGATACTTTTCGACGTTTTATCGATTGTTTTTTATTCTTTTCGATGTTTTTTCGATTGTAATTGACTCCTATCGATGTTTTTTCGATTGTAATTGACTCCTTTCGATTTTTTTTCGATTGTTTTCGATACTTTTCGACGTTTTATCGATTGTTTTTTATTCTTTTCGATGTTTTTTCGATTGTAATTGACTCCTATCGATGTTTTTTCGATTGTAATTGACTCCTTTCGATGTTTTTTCGATTGCTTTCGATACTTTTCGACGTTTTATCGATTGTTTTTGATTCTTTTCGATGTTTTTTCGATTGTAATTGACTCCTTTCGATGTTTTTTCGATTGTTTTCGATACTTTTCGACGTTTTATCGATTGTTTTTGAATCTTTTCAATGTTTTTTCGATTGTAATTGACTCCTATCGATGTTTTTTCGATTGTAATTGACTCCTTTCGATGTTTTTTCGATTGTTTTCGACGTTTTATCGATTGTTTTTGATTCTTTTTGATGTTTTTTCGATTGTAATTGACTCCTATCGATGTTTTTTCGATTGTAATTGACTCCTTTCGATGTTTTTTCGATTGTTATCGATACTTTTCGACGTTTTATCGATTGTTTTTGATTCTTTTCGATGTTTTTTCGATTGTAATTGACTCCTTTCGATGTTTTTTCGATTGTTTTCGATACTTTCGACGTTTTATCGATTGTTTTTGAATCTTTTCGACGTTTTATCGATTGTTCTTGATTCTTTTCGATGTTTTACGATTGTAATTGACTCCTTTCGATGTTTTTTGATTGTTTTCGATACTTTTCGACGTGTTATCGATTGTTCTTGATTCTTTTCGATGTTTTACGATTGTAATTGACTCCTTTCGATGTTTTTTCGATTGTTTTCGATACTTTTCGACGTTTTATCGATTGTTTTTGATTCTTTTGGATGTTTTTTCGATTGTTATTGACTCCTATCGATGTTTTTCGATTATAATTGACTCCATTCGATGTTTTTTCGATTGTTTTCGATACTTTTCGACGTTTTATCGATTGTTTTTGATTCTTTTCGATGTTTTCTCGATTGTTTTCGATACTTTCGACGTTTTATCGATTGTTTTTGAATCTTTTCGACGTTTTATCGATTGTTCTTGATTCTTTTCGATGTTTTTTCGATTGTAATTGACTCCTTTCGATGTTTTTTCGATTGTTTTCGATACTTTTCGACGTTTTATCGATTGTTTTTGAATCTTTTCAATGTTTTTTCGATTGTAATTGACTCCTATCGATGTTTTTTCGATTGTAATTGACTCCTTTCGATGTTTTTTCGATTGTTTTCGACGTTTTATCGATTGTTTTTGATTCTTTTTGATGTTTTTTTTCGATTGTAATTGACTCCTTTCGATGTTTTTTCGATTGTTTTCGATACTTTTCGACGTTTTATCGATTGTTTTTGATTCTTTTCGATGTTTTTTCGATTGTAATTGACTCTTTTCGATGTTTTTTCGATTGTTTTCGATAGTTTTCGACGTTTTATCGATTGTTTTTGATTCTTTTCGATGTTTTTTCGATTGTAATTGACTCCTTTCGATGTTTTTTCGATTGTTTTCGATTCTTTTCGATGTTTTTTCGATTATGATTGACTCCTATCGATGTTTTTTCGATTCTTTTCGATACTTTTCGACGTTTTATCGATTGTTTTTGATTCTTTTCGATGTTTTTTTGCTCGATTGTAATTGACTCCTTTCGATGTTTTTTCGATTGTTTTCGATACTTTTCGACGTTTTATCGATTGTTTTTGAATCTTTTCAATGTTTTTTCGATTGTAATTGACTCCTATCGATGTTTTTTCGATTGTAATTGACTCCTTTCGATGTTTTTTCGATTGTTTTCGACGTTTTATCGATTGTTTTTGATTCTTTTTGATGTTTTTTCGATTGTAATTGACTCCTATCGATGTTTTTTCGATTGTAATTGACTCCTTTCGATGTTTTTTCGATTGTTATCGATACTTTTCGACGTTTTATCGATTGTTTTTGATTCTTTTCGATGTTTTTTCGATTGTAATTGACTCCTTTCGACGTTTTATCGATTGTTTTTGATACTTTTCGACGTTTTATCGATTGTTTTTGATTCTTTTCGATGTTTTTTCGATTGTAATTGACTCCTTTCGATGTTTTTTCGATTCTTTTCGATACTTTTCGACGTTTTATCGATTGTTTTTGATTCTTTTCGATGTTTTTTTCGATTGTAATTGACTCCTTTCGATGTTTTTTCGATTGTTTTTGATTCTTTTCGACGTTTTATCGATTGTTTTTGATTCTTTTCTATGTTTCTTCGATTGTAATTGACTCCTTTCGATGTTTTTTCGATTGTTTCCGATACTTTTCGACGTTTTATCGATTGTTTTTTATTCTTTTCGATGTTTTTTCGATTGTAATTGACTCCTATCGATGTTTTTTCGATTGTAATTGACTCCTTTCGATGTTTTTTCGATTGTTTTCGATACTTTTCGACGTTTTATCGATTGTTTTTGATACTTTTCGATGTTTTTTCGATTGCTTTCGATACTTTTCGACGTTTTATCGATTGTTTTGATTCTTTTCGATGTTTTTTCGATTGTAATTGACTCCTTTCGATGTTTTTTCGATTGTTTTCGATACTTTGCGACGCTTTATCGAATGTTTTTGATTCTTTTCGATGTTTTTTCGATTATTATTGACTCCTATCGATGTTTTTTCGATTGTAATTGACTCCTTTCGACGTTTTATCGATTGTTTTTGATACTTTTCGACGTTTTATCGATTGTTTTTGATTCTTTTCGATGTTTTTTCGATTGTAATTGACTCCTTTCGACGTTTTATCGATTGTTTTTGATACTTTTCGACGTTTTATCGATTGTTTTTGATTCTTTTCGATGTTTTTTCGATTGTAATTGACTCCTTTCGATGTTTTTTCGATTCTTTTCGATACTTTTCGACGTTTTATCGATTGTTTTGATTCTTTTCGATGTTTTTTTCGATTGTAATTGACTCCTTTCGATGTTTTTCGATTGTTTTTGATTCTTTTCGACGTTTTATCGATTGTTTTTGATTCTTTTCTATGTTTCTTCGATTGTAATTGACTCCTTTCGATGTTTTTTCGATTGTTTCCGATACTTTTCGACGTTTTATCGATTGTTTTTTATTCTTTTCGATGTTTTTTCGATTGTAATTGACTCCTATCGATGTTTTTTCGATTGTAATTGACTCCTTTCGATTTTTTTCGATTGTTTTCGATACTTTTCGACGTTTTATCGATTGTTTTTTATTCTTTTCGATGTTTTTTCGATTGTAATTGACTCCTATCGATGTTTTTTCGATTGTAATTGACTCCTTTCGATGTTTTTTCGATTGCTTTCGATACTTTTCGACGTTTTATCGATTGTTTTTGATTCTTTTCGATGTTTTTTCGATTGTAATTGATTCCTTTCGATGTTTTTTCGATTGTTTTCGATACTTTTCGACGTTTTATCGATTGTTTTTGAATCTTTTCAATGTTTTTTCGATTGTAATTGACTCCTATCGATGTTTTTTCGATTGTAATTGACTCCTTTCGATGTTTTTTCGATTGTTTTCGACGTTTTATCGATTGTTTTTGATTCTTTTTGATGTTTTTTCGATTGTAATTGACTCCTATCGATGTTTTTTCGATTGTAATTGACTCCTTTCGATGTTTTTTCGATTGTTATCGATACTTTTCGACGTTTTATCGATTGTTTTTGATTCTTTTCGATGTTTTTTCGATTGTAATTGACTCCTTTCGATGTTTTTTCGATTGTTTTCGATACTTTCGACGTTTTATCGATTGTTTTTGAATCTTTTCGACGTTTTATCGATTGTTCTTGATTCTTTTCGATGTTTTACGATTGTAATTGACTCTTTTCGATGTTTTTTTGATTGTTTTCGATACTTTTCGACGTGTTATCGATTGTTCTTGATTCTTTTCGATGTTTTACGATTGTAATTGACTCCTTTCGATGTTTTTTCGATTGTTTTCGATACTTTTCGACGTTTTATCGATTGTTTTTGATTCTTTTGGATGTTTTTTCGATTGTTATTGACTCCTATCGATGTTTTTCGATTATAATTGACTCCATTCGATGTTTTTTCGATTGTTTTCGATACTTTTCGACGTTTTATCGATTGTTTTTGATTCTTTTCGATGTTTTCTCGATTGTTTTCGATACTTTCGACGTTTTATCGATTGTTTTTGAATCTTTTCGACGTTTTATCGATTGTTCTTGATTCTTTTCGATGTTTTACGATTGTAATTGACTCCTTTCGATGTTTTTTCGATTGTTTTCGCTACTTTTCGACGTGTTATCGATTGTTCTTGATTCTTTTCGATGTTTTACGATTGTAATTGACTCCTTTCGATGTTTTTTCGATTGTTTTCGATACTTTTCGACGTTTTACCGTTTGTTTTTGATTCTTTTCGATGTTTTTTCGATTGTAATTGACTCCTATCGATGTTTTTCGATTATAATTGACTCCATTCGATGTTTTTTTCGATTGTTTTCGATACTTTTCGACGTTTTATCGATTGTTTTTGATTCTTTTCGATGTTTTCTCGATTGTAATTGACTCCTTTCGATGTTTTTTCGATTGTTTTCGATACTTTTCGACGTTTTATCGATTGTTTTTGATTCTTTTTGATGTTTTTTCGATTGTAATTGACTCCTATCGATGTTTTTTCGATTGTAATGGACTCCTTTCGATGTTTTTTCGATTGTTTTCGATACTTTTCGACGTTTTATCGATTGTTTTTGATTCTTTTCGATGTTTTTTCGATTGTAATTGACTCTTTTCGATGTTTTTTCGATGGTTTTCGATACTTTTCGACGTTTTATCGATTGTTTTTGACTCTTTTTGATGTTTTTTTCGATTGTAATTGACTCCTATCGATGTTTTTTCGATTGCAATTGACTCCTTTCGATGTTTTTCGATTGTTTTCGATACTTTTCGACGTTTTATCGATTGTTTTTGATTCTTTTCGATGTTTTTTCGATTGTAATTGACTCTTTTCGATGTTTTTTCGATGGTTTTCGATACTATTTGACGTTTTATCGATTGTTTTTGATTCTTTCGACGTTTTTTCGATTGTTTTTGATTCTTTTTGATGTTTTTTCGACTGTAATTGACTCCTATCGATGTTTTTTCGATTGTAATTGACTCCTTTCGATGTTTTTTCGATTGTTTTCGATACTTTTCGACGTTTTATCGATTGTTTTTGATTCTTTTCGATGTTTTTTCGATTGTAATTGACTGCTTTCGATGTTTTTTCGATTGTTTTCGATACTTTTCGACGTTTTATCTATTGTTTTTGATTCTTTTCGACGTTTTATCGATTGTATTTGATTCTTTTCGATGTTTTTTCGATTGTAATTGACTCCTTTTGATGTTTTTTCGATTGATTTCGATACTTTTCGACGTTTTATCGATTGTTTTTGATTCTTTTCGATGTTTTTTCGATTGTAATTGACTCCTATCGATGTTTTTCGATTGTAATTGACTCCATTCGATGATTTTTCGATTGTTTTCGATACTTTTCGACGTTTTATTGATTGTTTTTGATTTTTTTCGATGTTTTCTCGATTGTAATTTACTCCTTTCGATGTTTTTTCGATTGTTTTCGACACTTTTCGACGTTTTATCGATTATTTTTGATTCTTTTCGATGTTTTTTCGATTGTAATTGACTCCTATCGATGTTTTTTCGATTGTAATGGACTCCTTTCGATGTTTTTTCGATTGTTTTCGATACTTTTCGACGTTTTATCGATTGTTTTTGATTCTTTTCGATGTTTTTTCGATTGTAATTGACTCCTATCGATGTTTTTTCGATTGTAATTGACTCCTTTCGATGTTTTTTCGATTGATTTCGATACTTTTCGACGTTTTATCGATTGTTTTTGATTCTTTTCGATGTTTTTTCGATTGTAATTGACTCCTATCGATGTTTTTCGATTGTAATTGACTCCTTTCGATGTTTTTTCGATTGCTTTCGATACTTTTCGACGTTTTATCGATTGTTTTTGATTCTTTTCGATGTTTTTTCGATTGTAATTGACTCCTTTCGATGTTTTTTCGATTGTTTTCGATACTTTGCGACGCTTTATCGAATGCTTTTGATTCTTTTCGATGTTTTTTCGATTGTTATTGATTCCTATCGATGTTTTTTCGATTGTAATTGACTCCTTTCGACGTTTTTTCGATTGTTTTCGATACTTTTCGACGTGTTATCGATTGTTTTTGATTCTTTTCGATGTTTTTTCGATTGTAATTGACTCCTTTCGATGTTTTTTCGATTGTTTTCGATACTTTTCGACGTTTTATCTATTGTTTTTGAATCTTTTCAATGTTTTTTCGATTGTAATTGACTCCTATCGATGTTTTTTCGATTGTAATTGACTCCTTTCGATGTTTTTTCGATTGTTTTCGACGTTTTATCGATTGTTTTTGATTCTTTTTGATGTTTTTTCGATTGTAATTGACTCCTATCGATGTTTTTTCGATTGTAATTGACTCCTTTCGATGTTTTTTCGATTGTTTTCGATACTTTCGACGTTTTATCGATTGTTTTTGAATCTTTTCGACGTTTTATCGATTGTTCTTGATTCTTTTCGATGTTTTACGATTGTAATTGACTCCTTTCGATGTTTTTTCGATTGTTTTCGATACTTTTCGACGTGTTATCGATTGTTCTTGATTCTTTTCGATGTTTTACGATTGTAATTGACTCCTTTCGATTGTAATTGACTCCTATCGATGTTTTTCGATTATAATTGACTCCATTCGATGTTTTTTCGGTTGTTTTCGATACTTTTCGACGTTTTATCGATTGTTTTTGATTCTTTTCGATGTTTTCTCGATTGTTTTCGATACTTTCGACGTTTTATCGATTGTTTTTGAATTTTTTCGACGTTTTATCGATTGTTCTTGATTTTTTTCGATGTTTTCTCGATTGTAATTTACTCCTTTCGATGTTTTTTCGATTGTTTTCGACACTTTTCGACGTTTTATCGATTATTTTTGATTCTTTTCGATGTTTTTTCGATTGTAATTGACTCCTATCGATGTTTTTTCGATTGTAATGGACTCCTTTCGATGTTTTTTCGATTGCTTTTGATACTTTTCGACGTTTTATCGATTGTTTTTGATTCTTTTCGATGTTTTTTCGATTGTAATTGACTCCTTTCGATGTTTTTCGATTGCTTTCGATACTTTTCGACGTTTCATCGATTGTTTTTGATTCTTTTCGATGTTTTTTCGATTGTTATTGACTCCTATCAATGTTTTTTCGATTGTATTTGACTCCTTTCGATGTTTTTTCGATTGTTTTCGATACTTTTCGACGTTATATCGATTGTTTTTGATTCTTTTCGATGTTTTTTCGATTGTTATTGACTCCTATCGATGTTTTTTCGATTGTAATTGACTCCTTTCGATGTTTTTTTGATTGTTTTCGATACATTTCGACGTTTTATCGATTGTTTTTGATTCTTTTCGATTGCTTTCGATACTTTTCGACGTTTTATCGATTGTTTATGATTCTTTATTCGACGTTTTAACGATTGTTTTTGATTCTTTTCGATGTTTTTTCGATTTTAATTGACTCCTTTCGATGTTTTTTCGATTGTTTTCGATACTTTTCGACGTTTTATCGATTGTTTTTGATTCTTTTCGATGTTTTACGA
>JAECWN010000120.1:0-14975 GCA_018150725.1 Drosophila quadrilineata | reverse complement strand
GTCAATGGTATTTATCATATTTTGAATCTACGTCAAAAAATTAAAATACTTTCAGTTTCAATTTGACCCATTTTTTTTAATAAATTTTGCAAATTTACTACTAGCAAAATGTCAAAAAAGTGAAAATTTTAAAATCGGAATTTTTGTGCCCAATCGATTTCTGGTATTAAAATGAATAAAAAAACTTTACCACACTTGATTTTGACCCATATTTTAGAAAATATGACCACAATAGTGATAAATGGTCAAAATCATCGTTTTGAACAAATATTGATATCTTCCTCATCTCTGAGGAACCATAACTTTTCCACAACTTAGCCGATTTTCCTCATTTATGCACTGATACGGCTTTTTATTATACTTTTTAAATCGGTATATAAGGTTTATTAAATGTTTTGAAAATATGGCAAGGAAAGTGAAAAATTGAAAAAACGTTATTTTATTTAAAAAATTGAGACTTTGCAACTTTGGAGTAGTCAACTTAGCTAAAAATCAACCGATTTTCAAAATTTTGCATTTCTGTCAATGGTATTTATCATATTTTGAATCTACGTCAAAAAATTTAAATACTTTCAAGTATTAATTTGACCCATTTTTTAACAAATTTTGCAAATTTACCACTAGCAAAAATGTCAAAAAGTGAAAATTTTAAAATCGGAATTTTTTTGTGCCCAATCGATTTCTAGTATTAAAATGATGTAAAAAAACTTTACCACACTTGATTTTGACCCATATTTTAGAAAATATGGACCAATAAGTGATAAATGGTCAAAATCATCGTTTTGAACAAATATTGATATCTTCCTCATCTCCGAAGAACCATAACTTTTCCACAACTTAAATGATTTTCCTCATTTATGCATTTCTGGATACGGCTTTTATTATACTTAAATCGGTATATAAGGTTTATTAAATGTTTTGAAAATATGGCCAGGAAAGTGGATAAATTGAAAAAACGTGTTATTTGGTTTAAAAATTGAGACATTTGCAACTTTGAGAAGCCATAACTTAGCTAAAAATCAACCGATTTTCAAAATTTTTGCATTTCTGTCAATGGTATTTATCATATTTTGAATCTACGTCAAAAAAATTAAAATACTTTCAGTTTCAATTTGACCCATTTTTGACAAATTTTGCAAATTTACTACTAGCAAAAATAAAAAGTAAAAATTTTAAAATCGGAATTTTTGTGCCCAATCGATTTCTGTATTAAAATGAGTATAAAAACTTTACCACACTTGATTTTGACCCATATTTTAGAAAATATGACCACAATAGTGATAAATGGTCAAAATCATCGTTTTGAACAAATATTGATATCTTCCTCATCTCCGAGCAACCATAACTTTTCCACAACTTAGCCGATTTTCCTCATTTATGCATTTCTGGATACGGCTTTTATTATACTTTAAATCGGTATATAAGGTTTATTAAATGTTTTGAAAAATATGGCAAGGAAAGTGAAAAATTGAAAAAACGTGTTATTTTGTTTAAAAATTGAGACTTTTGCAACTTTGAGAAGCCATAACTTAGCTAAAAATCAACCGATTTTCAAAATTTTTGCATTTCTATCAATGGTATTTATCATATTTTTGAATCTACGTCAAAAAATTTAAAATACTTTCAGTTTCAATTTTTGACCCATTTTTTAACAAATTTTGCAAATTTACTACTAGCAAAAATGTCAAAAAAGTGAAAATTTTAAAATCGGAATTTTTTGTGCCCAATCGATTTCTGGTATTAAAATGAGTATAAAAACTTTACCACACTTTGATTTTGACCCATATTTTAGAAAATATGACCACAATAGTGATAAAAGGTCAAAATCATCGTTTTGAACAAATATTGATATCTTCCTCATCTCCGAGGAACCATAACTTTTCCACAACTTAGCCGATTTTCCTCATTTATGCATTTCTGGATACGGCTTTTATTATACTTTAAATCGGTATATAAGGTTTATTAAATGTTTTGAAAAATATGGCAAGGAAAGGAAAAATTGAAAAACGTGATATTTGGTTTAAAAAATTTGAGACATTTGCAACTTTGGAGAAGCCATAACTTAGCTAAAAATCAACCGATTTTCAAAATTTTTGCATTTCTGTCAATGGTATTTATCATATTTTGAATCTACGTCAAAAAAATTAAAATACTTTCAGTTTCACTTTGACCCATTTTTTAACAAATTTTGCAAATTTACTACTAGCAAAAATGTCAAAAAGTGAAAATTTTAAAATTGGAATTTTTGTGCCCAATCGATTTCTGGTATTAAAATGAGTATAAAAAACTTTACCACACTTGATTTTGACCCATATTTTAGAAAATATGACCACAATAGTGATAAATGGTCAAAATCATCGTTTTGAACAAATATTGATATCTTCCTCATCTCCGAGCAAACCATAACTTTTCCACAACTTAGCCGATTTTCCTCATTTATGCATTTCTGGATACGGCTTTTATTATACTTTAAATCGGTATATAAGGTTTATTAAATGTTTTGAAAAATATGGCAAGGAAAGTGAAAAATTGAAAAACGTGTTATTTGGTTTAAAAATTGAGACTTTTGCAACTTTGAGAAGCCTTAACTTAGCTAAAAATCAACCGATTTTCAAAATTTTTGCATTTCTGTCAATGGTATTTATCATATTTTGAATCTACGTCAAAAAAATTAAAATACTTTCAGTTTCAATTTTTACCCATTTTTTAACAAATTTTGCAAATTTACTACTAGCAAAAATGTCAAAAAAGTGAAAATTTTAAAATCGGAATTTTTTGTGCCCAATCGATTTCTGGTATTAAAATGAGTATAAAAAAACTCTTACCACACTTGATTTTGACCCATATTTTAGAAAATATGACCACAATAGTGATAAATGGTCAAAATCATCGTTTTGAACAAATATTGATATCTTCCTCATCTCCGAGCAACCATAACTTTTCCACAACTTAGCTGATTTTCCTCATTTATGCATTTCTGGATACGGCTTTTTATTATACTTTAAATCGGTATATAAGGTTTATTAAATGTTTTGAAAAATATGGCAAGGAAAGTGAAAAATTGAAAAACGTGTTATTTGGTTTAAAAATTGAGACTTTTGCAACTTGAGAAGCCATAACTTAGCTAAAAATCAACCGATTTTCAAAATTTTTGCATTTCTGTCAATGGTATTTATTATATTTTGAATCTACGTCAAAAAAATTTAAATACTTTCAGTTTCAATTTTGACCCATTTTTTAACAAATTTTGCAAATTTACTACTAGCAAAATGTCAAAAAGTGAAAATTTTAAAATCGGAATTTTTGTGCCCAATCGATTTCTGGTATTAAAATGAGTATAAAAACTTTACCACACTTGATTTTGACCCATATTTTAGAAAATATGACCACAATAGTGATAAATGGTCAAAATCATCGTTTTGAACAAATATTGATATCTTCCTCATCTCCGAGGAACCATAACTTTTCCACAACTTAGCCGATTTTCCTCATTTATGCATTTCTGGATACGGCTTTATTATACTTTAAATCGGTATATAAGGTTTATTAAATGTTTTGAAAATATGGCAAGGAAAGTGAAAAATTGAAAAAAAGTGTTATTTTGTTTAAAAAATTGAGACTTTTGCAACTTTGAGAAGCCATAACTTAGCTAAAAATCAACCGATTTTCAAAATTTTTGCATTTCTGTCAATGGTATTTATTATATTTTGAATCTACGTCAAAAAAATTAAAATACTTTCAGTTTCAATTTTTGACCCATTTTTTAACAAATTTTGCAAATTTACTACTAGCAAAAATGTCAAAAAAAGTGAAAATTTTAAAATCGGAATTTTTTGTGCCCAATCGATTTCTGGTATTAAAATGAGTATAAAAAACTTTACCACACTTGATTTTGACCCATATTTTAGAAAATATGACCACAATAGTGATAAATGGTCAAAATCATCGTTTTGAACAAATATTGATATCTTCCTCATCCCGAGGAACCATAACTTTTCCACAACTTAGCCGATTTTCCTCATTTATGCATTTCTGGATACGGCTTTTTATTATACTTTAAATCGGTATATAAGGTTTATTAAATGTTTTGAAAAATATGGCAAGGAAAGTGATAAAATTGAAAACGTGTTATTTGGTTTAAAAAATTGAGACATTTGCAACTTTGAGAAGCCATAACTTAGCTAAAAATCAACCGATTTTCAAAATTTTTGCATTTCTGTCAATGGTATTTATCATATTTTGAATCTACGTCAAAAAAATTAAAAATACTTTCAGTTTCAATTTTGACCCATTTTTTAACAAATTTTGCAAATTTACTACTAGCAAAAATGTCAAAAAGTGAAAATTTTAAAATCGGAATTTTTTGTGCCCAATCGATTTCTGGTATTAAAATGAGTATAAAAACTTTACCACACTTGATTTTGACCCATATTTTAGAAAATATGACCACAATAGTGATAAATGGTCAAAATCATCGTTTTGAACAAATATTGATATCTTCCTCATCTCCGAGCAACCATAACTTTTCCACAACTTAGCCGATTTTCCTCATTTATGCATTTCTGGATACGGCTTTTATTATACTTTTAAATCGGTATATAAGGTTTATTAAATGTTTTGAAAATATGGCAAGGAAAGTGAAAAATTGAAAAAACGTGTTATTTGGTTTAAAAAATTGAGACTTTTGCAACTTTGAGAAGCCATAACTTAGCTAAAAATCAGCCGACATTTTTCAAAATTTTGCATTTCTGTCAATGGTATTTATCATATTTTGAATCTACGTCAAAAATTAAAATACTTTCAGTTTCAATTTTTGACCCATTTTTTAACAAATTTTGCAAATTTACTACTAGCAAAAATGAACAAAAAGGAAAATTTTAAAATTGTGCCCTATCGATTTCTGGTATTAAAATGAGTATAAAAACTTTACCACACTTGATTTTGACCCATATTTTAGAAAATATGACCACAATAGTGATAAAAGGTCAAAATCATCGTTTTGAACAAATATTGATATCTTCCCCATCTCCGAGCAACCATAACTTTTCCACAACTTAGCCGATTTTCCTCATTTATGCATTTCTGGATACGGCTTTTATTATACTTTAAATCGGTATATAAGGTTTATTAAATGTTTTGAAAAATATGGCAAGGAAAGTGAAAAATTGAAAAAACGTGTTATTTTGTTTAAAAATTTGAGACTTTTGCAACTTTGAGAAGCCATAACTTAGCTAAAAATCAACCGATTTTCAAAATTTTTGCATTTCTGTCAATGGTATTTATCATATTTTGAATCTACGTCAAAAAAATTAAAATACTTTCAGTTTCAATTTTGACCCATTTTTTAACAAATTTTGCAAATTTACTACTAGCAAAATGTCAAAAAAGTGAAAATTTTAAAATCGGAATTTTTGTGCCCAATCGATTTCTGGTATTAAAATGAGTATAAAAAACTTTACCACACTTGATTTTGACCCATATTTTAGAAAATATGACCACAATAGTGATAAATGGTCAAAATCATCGTTTTGAACAAATATTGATATCTTCCTCATCTCCGAGCAACCATAACTTTTCCACAACTTAGCTGATTTTCCTCATTTATGCATTTCTGGATACGGCTTTTATTATACTTTAAATCGGTATATAAGGTTTATTAAATGTTTTGAAAAATATGGCAAGGAAAGTGAAAAATTGAAAAACGTGTTATTTGGTTTAAAAAATTGAGACTTTTGCAACTTTGAGAAGCTAAACTAATAGCTAAAAATCAACCTGATTTTCAAAATTTTTGCATTTCTGTCAATGGTATTTAGTATATTTTGAATCTACGTCAAAAAAAATTAAAATACTTTCAGTTTCAATTTTTGACCCATTTTTTAACAAATTTTGCAAATTTACTACTAGCAAAAATGTCAAAAAAGTGAAAATTTTAAAATCGGAATTTTTGTGCCCAATCGATTTCTGGTATTAAAATGAGTATAAAAAACTTTACCACACTTGATTTTGACCCATATTTTAGAAAATATGACCACAATAGTGATAAATGGTCAAAATCATCGTTTTGAACAAATATTGATATCTTCCTCATCTCCGAGCAACCATAACTTTTCCACAACTTAGCCGATTTTCCTCATTTATGCATTTCTGGATACGGCTTTTATTATACTTTAAATCGGTATATAAGGTTTATTAAATGTTTTCAAAAAATATGGCAAGGAAAGTGAAAATTGAAAAACGTGTTATTTTGTTTAAAAAATTGAGACTTTTGCAACTTTGAGAAGCCATAACTTAGCTAAAAATCAGCCGATTTTCAAAATTTTTGCATTTCTGTCAATGGTATTTATTATATTTTGAATCTACGTCAAAAAAATTAAAATACTTTCAGTTTCAATTTTTGACCCATTTTTTAACAAATTTTGCAAATTTACTACTAGCAAAATGTCAAAAAAGTGAAAATTTTAAAATCGGAATTTTTTGTGCCCAATCGATTTCTGGTATTAAAATGAGTATAAAAAAACTTTACCACACTTGATTTTGACCCATATTTTAGAAAATATGACCATAATAGTGATAAATGGTCAAAATCATCGTTTTGAACAAATATTGATATCTTCCTCATCTCCGAGGAACCATAACTTTTCCACAACTTAGCCGATTTTCCTCATTTATGCATTTCTGGATACGGCTTTTATTATACTTTAAATCGGTATATAAGGTTTATTAAATGTTTTGAAAAATATGGCAAGGAAAGTGAAAAATTAAAAAACGTGTTATTTTGTTTAAAAAATTGAGACTTTTGCAACTTTGAGAAGCCATAACTTAGCTAAAAATCAACCGATTTTCAAAATTTTTGCATTTCTGTCAATGGTATTTATCATATTTTGAATCTACGTCAAAAAAATTTAAATACTTTCAGTTTCAATTTTTGACCCATTTTTTAACAAATTTTGCAAATTTACTACTAGCAAAAATGTCAAAAAAGTGAAAATTTTAAAATCGGAATTTTTTGTGCCCAATCGATTTCTGGTATTAAAATGAGTATAAAAACTTTACCACACTTGATTTTGACCCATATTTTAGAAAATATGACCACAATAGTGATAAAAGGTCAAAATCATCGTTTTGAACAAATATTGATATCTTCCTCATCTCCGAGCAACCATAACTTTTCCACAACTTAGCCGATTTTCCTCATTTATGCATTTCTGGATACGGCTTTTATTATACTTTAAATCGGTATATAAGGTTTATTAAATGTTTTGAAAAATATGGCAAGGAAAGTGAAAAATTGAAAAAACGTGTTATTTTGTTTAAAAAATTGAGACTTTTGCAACTTTGAGAAGCCATAACTTAGGCTAAAAATCAGCCGATTTTCAAAATTTTTGCATTTCTGTCAATGGTATTTATCATATTTTGAATCTACGTCAAAAAAATTAAAATACTTTCAGTTTCAATTTTGACCCATTTTTTTAACAAATTTTGCAAATTTACTACTAGCAAAAATGTCAAAAAAGTGAAAATTTTAAAATCGGAATTTTTTGTGCCCAATCGATTTCTGGTATTAAAATGAGTATAAAAAACTTTACCACACTTGATTTTGACCCATATTTTAGAAAATATGACCATAATAGTGATTAATGGTCAAAATCATCGTTTTGAACAAATATTGATATCTTCCTCATCTCCGAGCAACCATAACTTTTCCACAACTTAGCCGATTTTCCTCATTTATGCATTTCTGGATACGGCTTTTATTATACTTTAAATCGGTATATAAGGTTTATTAAATGTTTTGAAAAATATGGCAAGGAAAGTGAAAAATTAAAAAAACGTGTTATTTGGTTTAAAAAATTGAGACTTTTGCAACTTTGAGAAGCCATAACTTAGCTAAAAATCAGCCGATTTTCAAAATTTTTGCATTTCTGTCAATGGTATTTATCATATTTTGAATCTACGTCAAAAATATTAAAATACTTTCAGTTTCAATTTTTGACCCATTTTTTGACAAATTTTGCAAATTTACTACTAGCAAAAATGTCAAAAAAGTAAAAATTTTAAAATCGGAATTTTTTGTGCCCAATCGATTTCTGGTATTAAAATGAGTATAAAAAAAACTTTACCACACTTGATTTTGACCCATATTTTAGAAAATATGACCACAATAGTGATAAATGGTCAAAATCATCGTTTTGAACAAATATTGATATCTTCCTCATCTCCGAGGAACCATAACTTTTCCACAACTTAGCCGATTTTCCTCATTTATGCATTTCTGGATACGGCTTTTATTATACTTTAAATCGGTATATAAGGTTTATTACATGTTTTGAAAAATATGGCCAGGAAAGTGATAAATTGAAAAAAACGTGTTTTTGGTTTAAAAAATTGAGACATTTGCAACTTTGAGAAGCCATAACTTAGCTAAAAATCAACCGATTTTCAAAATTTTTGCATTTCTGTCAATGGTATTTATCATATTTTGAATCTACGTCAAAAATATTAAAATACTTTCAGTTTCAATTTTTGACCCATTTTTTGACAAATTTTGCAAATTTACTACTAGCAAAAATGTCAAAAAAGTAAAAATTTTAAAATCGGAATTTTTGTGCCCAATCGATTTCTGGTATTAAAATGAGTATAAAAAACTTTACCACACTTGATTTTGACCCATATTTTAGAAAATATGACCACAATAGTGATAAAAGGTCAAAATCATCGTTTTGAACAAATATTGATATCTTCCTCATCTCCGAGCAACCATAACTTTTCCACAACTTAGCCGATTTTCCTCATTTATGCATTTCTGGATACGGCTTTTATTATACTTTAAATCGGTATATAAGGTTTATTAAATGTTTTGAAAAATATGGCAAGGAAAGTGAAAAATTGAAAAAACGTGTTATTTTGTTTAAAAAATTGAGACTTTGCAACTTTGAGAAGCCATAACTTAGCTAAAAATCAACCGATTTTCAAAATTTTTGCATTTCTGTCAATGGTATTTATCATATTTTGAATCTACGTCAAAAAAATTAAAATACTTTCAGTTTCAATTTTTGACCCATTTTTGACAAATTTTGCAAATTTACTACTAGCAAAAATGTCAAAAAAGTGAAAATTTTAAAATCGGAATTTTTTGTGCCCAATCGATTTCTGGTATTAAAATGAGTATAAAAAACTTTACCACACTTGATTTTGACCCATATTTTAGAAAATATGACCACAATAGTGATAAATGGTCAAAATCATCGTTTTGAACAAATATTGATATCTTCCTCATCTCCGAGCAACCATAACTTTTCCACAACTTAGCCGATTTTCCTCATTTATGCATTTCTGGATACGGCTTTTATTATACTTTAAATCGGTATATAAGGTTTATTAAATGTTTTGAAAAATATGGCAAGGAAAGTGAAAAATTGAAAAAACGTGTTATTTTGTTTAAAAAATTGAGACTTTTGCAACTTTGAGAAGCCATAACTTAGCTAAAAATCAACCGATTTTCAAAATTTTTGCATTTCTGTCAATGGTATTTATCATATTTTGAATCTACGTCAAAAAAATTTAAATACTTTCAGTTTCAATTTTTGACCCATTTTTTAACAAATTTTGCAAATTTACTACTAGCAAAAATGTCAAAAAAAGTGAAAATTTTAAAATCGGAATTTTTGTGCCCAATCGATTTCTGGTATTAAAATGAGTATAAAAAACTTTACCACACTTGATTTTGACCCATATTTTAGAAAATATGACCACAATAGTGATAAATGGTCAAAATCATCGTTTTGAACAAATATTGATATCTTCCTCATCTCCGAGCAACCATAACTTTTCCACAACTTAGCCGATTTTCCTCATTTATGCATTTCTGGATACGGCTTTTATTATACTTTAAATCGGTATATAAGGTTTATTAAATGTTTTGAAAAAATATGGCAAGGAAAGTGAAAAATTGAAAAACGTGTTATTTTGTTTAAAAAATTGAGACTTTTGCAACTTTGAGAAGCCATAACTTAGCTAAAAATCAGCCGATTTTCAAAATTTTTGCATTTCTGTCAATGGTATTTATCATATTTTGAATCTACGTCAAAAAAATTTAAATACTTTCAGTTTCAATTTTTGACCCATTTTTTAACAAATTTTGCAAATTTACTACTAGCAAAATTGTCAAAAAAGTGAAAATTTTAAAATCGGAATTTTTGTGCCCAATCGATTTCTGGTATTAAAATGAGTATAAAAAACTTTACCACACTTGATTTTGACCCATATTTTAGAAAATATGACCACAATAGTGATTAATGGTCAAAATCATCGTTTTGAACAAATATTGATATCTTCCTCATCTCCGAGCAACCATAACTTTTCCACAACTTAGCCGATTTTCCTCATTTATGCATTTCTGGATACGGCTTTTATTATACTTTAAATCGGTATATAAGGTTTATTAAATGTTTTGAAAAATATGGCAAGGAAAGTGAAAAATTGAAAAAACGTGTTATTTTGTTTAAAAAATTGAGACTTTTGCAACTTTGAGAAGCCATAACTTAGCTAAAAATCAGCCGATTTTCAAAATTTTTGCATTTCTGTCAATGGTATTTATCATATTTTGAATCTACGTCAAAAAAATTTAAATACTTTCAGTTTCAATTTTTGACCCATTTTTTAACAAATTTTGCAAATTTACTACTAGCAAAAATGTCAAAAAAGTGAAAATTTTAAAATCGGAATTTTTGTGCCCAATCGATTTCTGGTATTAAAATGAGTATAAAAAACTTTACCACACTTGATTTTGACCCATATTTTAGAAAATATGACCACAATAGTGATAAAAGGTCAAAATCATCGTTTTGAACAAATATTGGTATCTTCCTCATCTCCGAGCAACCATAACTTTTCCACAACTTAGCCGATTTTCCTCATTTATGCATTTCTGGATACGGCTTTTATTATACTTTAAATCGGTATATAAGGTTTATTAAATGTTTTGAAAAATATGGCAAGGAAAGTGAAAAATTGAAAAACGTGTTATTTTGTTTAAAAATTGAGACTTTTGCAACTTTGAGAAGCCATAACTTAGCTAAAAATCAACCGATTTTCAAAATTTTTGCATTTCTGTCAATGGTATTTATCATATTTTGAATCTAGGTCAAAAAATTAAAATACTTTCAGTTTCAATTTTTGACCCATTTTTTAACAAATTTTGCAAATTTACTACTAGCAAAAATGTCAAAAAAGTGAAAATTTTAAAATCGGAATTTTTAGTGCCCAATCGATTTCTGGTATTAAAATGAGTATAAAAACTTTACCACACTTGATTTTGACCCATATTTTAGAAAATATGACCACAATAGTGATTAATGGTCAAAATCATCGTTTTGAACAAATATTGATATCTTCCTCATCTCTGAGCAACCATAACTTTTCCACAACTTAGCCGATTTTCCTCATTTATGCATTTCTGGATACGGCTTTTATTATACTTTAAATCGGTATATAAGGTTTATTAAATGTTTTGAAAAATATGGCAAGGAAAGTGAAAAATTGAAAAACGTGTTATTTTGTTTAAAAATTGAGACTTTTGCAACTTTGAGAAGCCATAACTTAGCTAAAAATTAGCCGATTTTCTAAATTTTTGCATTTCTGTCAATGGTATTTATCATATTTTGAATCTACGTCAAAAAAAATTAAAATACTTTCAGTTTCAATTTTTGACCCATTTTTAACAAATTTTGCAAATTTACTACTAGCAAAAATGTCAAAAAGTGAAAATTTTAAAATCGGAATTTTTGAGCCCAATCGATTTCTGGTATTAAAATGAGTATAAAAAAACTTTACCACACTTGATTTTGACCCATATTTTAGAATATATGTCCACAATAGTGATTAATGGTCAAAATCATCGTTTTGAACAAATATTGATATCTTCCTCATCTCCGAGCAACCATAACTTTTCCACAACTTAGCCGATTTTCCTCATTTATGCATTTCTGGATACGGCTTTTATTATACTTTAAATCGGTATATAAGGTTTATTAAATGTTTTGAAAAATATGGCAAGGAAAGTGAAAAATTGAAAAAACGTGTTATTTTGTTTAAAAATTGAGACTTTTGCAACTTTGAGAAGCCATAACTTAGCAAAAAAATCAACCGATTTTCAAAATTTTTGCATTTCTGTCAATGGTATTTATCATATTTTGAATCTACGTCAAAAAAATTAAAATACTTTCAATTTCAATTTTTGACCCATTTTTTAACAAATTTTGCAAATTTACTACTAGCAAAAATGTCAAAAAAGTGAAAATTTAAAAATCGGAATTTTTTGTGCCCAATCGATTTCTGGTATTAAAATGAGTATAAAAAAATTTTAGCACACTTGATTTTGACCCATATTTTAGAAAATATGACCACAATAGTGATAAAGGTCAAAATCATCGTTTTGAACAAATATTGATATCTTCCTCATCTCCGAGCAACCATAACTTTTCCACAACTTAGCCGATTTTCCTCATTTATGCATTTCTGGATACGGCTTTTTATTATACTTTAAATCGGTATATAAGGTTTATTAAAAGTTTTGAAAAATATGGCAAGGAAAGTGAAAAATTGAAAAAAACGTGTTTTTGGTTTAAAACATTGAGACATTTGCAACTTTGAGAAGCCATAACTTAGCTAAAATCAACTGATTTCAAAATTCATCTAAAAGTCAATACGCCGATTTTCAAAATTTTTTCATTTCTGTCAATGGTATTTATCATATTTTGAATCTAAGTCAAAAGGTATATATGGTTTATTAAATGTTTTGAAAAATATGGTAGAAAGTGAAAAATTGAAAAACGTGTTATTTTGTTTAAAAAAATTGAGACTTTTGCAACTTTGAGAAGCTATAACTTAGCTAAAATCAAACATTTTCAAAATTTTACTTTCAATAATGGTATTTATCATATTTTGAATCGAAATGAACAAAATACTTTCAGTTTCAAATTTTTGACCCATTTTTTACACAAATTTTGCAAATTTAATAATAGCAAAAATGTCAAAAAGAGTAAAAATTTTAAATATCGGAATTTTTGTGCCCCCAATCGATTTCGGTATTAAAATGAGTATAAAAACTTTACCACACTTGATTTTGACCCATATTTTAGAAAATATGACCACAATAGTGATAAAGCGTCAAAATCATCGTTTTGAACAAATATTGATATCTTCCTCATTCTGGAGCAACCATAACATTTCCACAACTTACGCTGATTTTCCTCATTTATGCATTTCTGGATACGGCTTTTATTATACTTTTTTAAATCGGTATATAAAATTTATTAAATGTTTTGAAAAATATGGCAAGGAAAGTGAAAAAATTGAAAACGTGTTATTTTGTTTAAAAATTGAGATCTTTTTGCAACTTTGAGAAGCCATAACTTGCTGTGTGCAATTAGCTGATTTTCAAATTTTTTGCATTTCTGTCAATGGTATTTATCATATTTTGAATCTACGCCAAAAAATTAAAATACTTTCAGTTTCACTTTTTGACCCATTTTTTAACAAATTTGCAAATTTACTACTAGCAAAATGTCAAAAAAGTGAAATTTTAAAATCGAATTTTTTGAGCCCAATCGATTTCTGGTATTAAAATGAGCATATAAAAAAAAAACTTTACCACACTTGATTTTGACCTATATTTTAGAATATATGTGTCCACAATAGTGATTAATGGTCAAAATCATCGTTAATAATATTGATATCTTCTCATCTCCGTTAATACAACTTTTCCACAACGTAGCGATTTTCCTCATTTATGCATTTCTGGATACGGCTTTTATTATACTTTGAATCGGTATATAAGGTTTATTAAATGTTTGAAAAATATGGCAAGGAAAGTGAAAAATTGAAAAACGTGTTATTTTGTTTAAAAAAATTGAGACTTGTGCAACTTTTGAGAAGCCATAACTTCAGCTAAAAATCAACCGATTTTCAAAATTTTCATTTCTGTCAATGGTATTTATCATATTTTGAATCTAAGTCAAAAAAATTTAAATACTTTCAGTTTCAATTTTGACCCATTTTTTTGACAAATTTTGCAAATTTACTACTAGCAAAAATGTCAAAAAGTAAAAATTTTAAAATCGGAATTTTTTGTCCCAATCGATTTCCTTGTATAAAATGAGTATAAAAAACTTTTACCACACTTGATTTTGACCCATATTTTAGAAAATATGACCACAATAGTGATAAAAGGTCAAAATCATCGTTTTGGACAAATATTGGTATCTTCCTCATCTCCGAGTCAACCATAATTTTTCACAACTTAGCCGATTTTCCTCATTTATGCATTTCTGGATACGGCTTTTATTATACTTTTTAAATCGGTATATGAGTTTTATTAAATGTTTTGAAAAATATGGCAGGTAAGTGAAAAATTGAAAAAAACGTGTTATTTTGTTTAAAAATTGAGACTTTTGCAACTTTGGAGGAAGCCATAACTTAGCTAAAAATCATGAGTTTTCAAAATTTTGCATTTCTGTCATTGGTATTTATCATATTTTGGATCTAGGTAAAAAAATTAAAATACTTTCAGTTTCAATTTTTGACCCATTTTTTAACAAATCGTGCAAATTTACTAGCAAAAAATGTCAAAAAGTGGAAATTTTAAAATCGGAATTTTTTGTGCCCAATCAATTTCGGTATTAAAAATAAGTATAAAAACTTTACCACACTTGATTTTGACCCATATTTAGAAAATATGACTACAATAGTGATTAATCGTCAAAATCATCGTTCTGAACAAATATTGATATCTTCCTCATCTCTGAGCAACCATAACATTCCACAACTAGCCGATTTCCTCATTTATGCATTCTGGATACGGCTTTATTATACTTTAAATCGGTATATAAGGTTTATTAAATGTTTTGAAAAAAATATGGCAAGGAAAGTGAAAAATTGAAAACGTGTTATTTTGTTTAAAAATTGAGACTTTTGCA
>JAECWN010000012.1:0-30221 GCA_018150725.1 Drosophila quadrilineata | reverse complement strand
TGATTCAAATCGACTTCGGTTATGATTTATATATATTGAGACGCCAGAAATTTACTTTGTAAATTAAGTTGCAATTGAACCTATTTTAAAAGAATTATGGGTTATTAAAGTTTCCAAAGAATTTTGTAAACTTCGGTAAAGTGATTTATATATATTCAGATGCCAGAAATTTACTTTCCAAATTAAGTTGCAGTTGAACCTTTTTTGAAAGAGTTATGGGTTATTAAAGTTTCCAAAGAATTTTGCTTTTTTAAAAATGCCAATTTTTATAATTTTTTCACCTTTTAGGCCATATTTTCTAAAATACTGATTCAAATCGACTTCGGTTAAGTGATTTATATATATTGAGACGCCAGATGCCAGAAATTTACTTTCCAAATTAAGTTGCAGTTGAACCTTTTTTGAAAGAGTTATGGGTTATTAAAGTTTCCAGAGAATTTTGCTTTTTTAAAAATGCCAATTTTTATAATTTTTTCACCTTTTAGGCCATATTTTCTAAAATACTGATTCAAATCGATTTCGGTTAAGTTATTTATATATATCCAGATGCCAGAAATGTACTTTTATAAATAAAGTTGCAATTGAACCTATTTTGAAAGAATTATGGGTTATTAAAGTTTCGAAAGAAATTTCCTTTTTTAAAAATGCCAATTTTTATAATTTTTTCACCTTTTTGGCCATTTTTTTGTAAAATATTGATTCAAATCGACTTCGGTAAAGTGATTTATATATATTCATATGTCAGAAATGTACTTTTATAAATAAAGTTGCAATTGAACCTATTTTGAAAGAGTTATGGGTTATTAAAGTTTCCAAAGAATTTTGCTTTTTTAAAAATGTCAATTTTTATAATTTTTTCACCTTTTAGGCCATATTTTCTAAAATACTGATTCAAATCGACTTCGGTTAAGTGATTTATATATATTCAGATGCCAGAAATTTACTTTCCAAATTAAGTTTCCAGAGAATTTTGCTTTTTTAAAAATGCCAATTTTTATAATTTTTTCACCTTTTAGGCCATATTTTCTAAAATACTGATTCAAATCGATTTCGGTAAAGTGATTTATATATATCCAGATGCCAGAAATGTACTTTTATAAATAAAGTTGCAATTGAACCTATTTTGAAAGAATTATGGGTTATTAAAGTTTCGAAATAAATTTGCTTTTTTAAAAATGCCAATTTTTATAATTTTTTCACCTTTTTGGCCATTTTTTGTAAAATATTGATTCAAATCAGAAATGTACTTTTATAAATAAAGTTGCAATTGAACCTATTTTGAAAGAGTTATGGGTTATTAAAGTTTCCAGAGAATTTTGCTTTTTTAAAAATGCCAATTTTTTAATTTTTTTACCATTTTGGCTATATTTTCTATAATATTGATTTAAATCGACTTCGGTAAAGTGATTTATATATATTCATATGTCAGAAATGTACTTTTATAAATAAAGTTGCAATTGAACCTATTTTGAAAGAGTTATGGGTTATTAAAGTTTCCAAAGAATTTTGCTTTTTTAAAAATGCCAATTTTTTTTTATTTTTTCACCTTTTAGGCCATATTTTCTAAAATACTGATTCAAATCGACTTCGGTTAAGTGATTTATATATATTCAGATGCCAGAAATTTACTTTCCAAATTAAGTTGCAGTTGAACATTTTTTAAAATGAGTTATGGGTTATTAAAGTTTCCAAAGAATTTTGCTTTTTTAAAAAGGCCATTTTTTATTAATTTTTTCACCTCTTAGGCCATATTTTCTAAAATATTGATTCAAATCGACTTCGGTGAAGTGATTTATATATAATCAGATGCAAGAAATGTACTTTTATAAATAAAGTTGCAATTGAACCTCTTTTGAAAGTATTATGGGTTATTAAAGTTTCCAAAGAATTTTGCTTTTTTAAAAATGACAATTTTTATAATTTTTTCACCTTTTCGGCCATATTTTCTAAAATATTGATTCAAATCGACTTCGGTAATGTGATTTATATATATCCAGATGCCAGAAATGTACTTTTATAAATAAAGTTGCAATTGAATCTATTTTGAACGAGTTATGGGTTATTAAAGTTTCCAAAGAATTTTGGTTTTTTAAAAATGCCAATTTTTATAATTTTTTCACCTTTTTGGCCATTTTTTGTAAAATATTGATTCAAATCGACTTCGGTAAAGTGATTTATATATATAGCTAATAGCTAATTGGCAGTTGTACAAAGTAGACGTGTCTAATTTTGCTCTTCTTAAATCACTTAAATTCCGTATCTCTTATTGTAGTTTAATACTTTTAAAGGTACCAAATTAAACAATATTATTGTGTAGTGCGTATTTCTGGTGCTAGTGTCAAACTAAGTGTGTTTGGTTTTATAAAAATTGCATTTTATTTGTAATTATATTCACAAACAGTGCGCGTCGCTAACAGCTGTGTTTTTTTCTATTTCGCTTATTCTCGTCTTTTCGTCACTCTTTCTAACTGGTGCTCTCTCACTGCATGCTTAACTATATAGCTTGCGCTCTTTATCGCCCGCTCTTACAATAACTGTATTCTTATTGTCTCTCTCTTGCTCTGTTTGCATTGTGTTATTGCTGTTTGTTTTTCTACAGCACTCGACACAAGGTTAGTTACACTTCAATTGATATCTCACATATCATTTTTCTCCATTTTCTCTTTTTTTTTACTTTCTTATTTTCTCCTTACATCATGACTTCGTGCTGCATCAAAGTCTGTAAGGGAATGTCCGATCCTAAGGCAGAGTTTATAAGCTGCTGGCTGTGTGACAACCTAGCGCATGTTAAATGTGCAGGTTTCACAGTGCGTGTAAAAGATTACATCGCCAATAAGACCGGCCTTAAATGGTGTTGCGAAGCTTGCCGTGATACGGAGATTAGTATGCAATCATTTGCAATGCATACGCGCAATAACTTCTTTGCGTTGAAAAAAGCTTTAACCTTCTTCATAAGGATTTCCAGGCAATGGAATTTAAGTTTAACAATTTTAAAAATTTTTACTGAGGCGCCTATTGTCTCTGAGCCTCCTTCTAGTAGCTTACCTCCGGAGGTAATTATCACTCCGGTTTTGAATAATGATAATATCTCGGTAACAATTCCTTCTGCAGCTACTTCAAACCCGCGTAGCTCTAAACCTAATAGAGCCAAAAAAGATAGGCCTGCAAATGATATGCCTCTTGTGTCATCTGAGGTCAATCATCTTCGGGTGTTTAATTCTCCCAAAGCATCCCGCGCCTCCAAATGCTCTTCCTTGCGTAGTGGAGACTGCTAGACCTCTGAAGTCTATACCTAATAGACGCCAAATTTTTATTTCTCGCCTGGCATCTGACACTTCAACTGAAGATGTTAAGGCGTACATTTTAAAGAAGCTTAATAATAATTGTCCCAACATGTCCGTTGAGAAATTTAAATTTAAGCATCACAGAGAAATTTCCTCCTTTAAAATATCTGTCCCCACAAGTGTATTTAGTACTATTTGTACTAATGCTTTTTGGCTGGAGGATATGGTTGTAAAGGAGTACAGTCCGCAAAAGAGACATAAGTCTTCTGTTCCCCCTTCTCTTCCTACTAATGTTCCGTCAAAAAACTAATAAATTCTTCAATTCTATTAGCTTATCAGAATGTTAGAGGTCTTAAGTCAAAACTTTCTAACCTTTATGTAGATAGTTTTTCTTTCGAACATAACATTTTGGCATTTACTGAGACCTGGCTTAAACCTGACATTCTTGATGCATCTATACTTTCACCTCTTTATGTTATTTATAGATGTGATAGAATGGATAGAAAAGGTGGTGGTGTCCTTATTGCGATAAAATCTAATCTTACATCGCAATTAGTAAATAACTCCCCCACTAATATAGAAATTGTATGTGTGAAAGTGCGAATTCATAACATTAACTTATATATTTCCTGCTCTTATATTCCTCCCCAGTCTGATTTATCTGTATACCTAGCTCACTTAACGGTAATTCAATCTTTGTCCAGCATGCTTTTGGATAAAGACTGTTTGGTAGTTGTTGGTGACTTTAACTTGCCCGATGTTATTTGATCGGATAACAACGACTTAATGACTTCTAACGAGTTTCTGTCGAGACTTCTTGAACTAAATCTATCTCAGGTCAACTCAATTCGAAATTGCAGGAACCGAATACTTGATCTTGTCTTTGTATCAGATCAGGTATGCGATACTGTTGTACGAATTGATCCTTTAGTTTCACCTGAAGATGCGTTCCATCCCACTTTAGAGCTCGCTATTTTGCTGTCACCATCCGGGCAGCAAAATAAACCACTTCCAATCACTAAACACTACTGCTTTAGTAAAGTAAACTTTAGTGATCTCAATATATTATTTAATAACTACGACTGGTCGGAATTGTACTCTTCTAATAATTTAGAAGGTGCGATTGACATTTTTTATAGAGCTATTAACTATATTTTTGAAATACATGTTCCTAGAGTGTATCATTCTAAGTCTACAAAAATTCCTTGGTTCTCTAGGGAACTTTGTAGACTTAAAATTTGAAATCTAAACTTTACAAAAGTTTAAATTATCTGGTAGGCTTACTGATTTTTCAAGGTATGTTAGCGCTAAGTCTGGCTTTGATACTTTGAACCACCGTTGCTATAATGCATACTTATCTCGCTGAGATTACAATTTGCTAAAGACCCTAAGCAGTTTTACAACTTCGTAAATCTAAAGCGGCGAACTGCTACATATCCTTCTTCCTTAACTCTTAACGAGAAAACAGCTAGTACCGATCAAAATATTTCGGACTTATTTGCAGATTTTTTCCAGGATACTTATTCGTCTAAGACTTACGATTCTAAGTGTCCTTATCCTTATACAATTTATCCATCTAACTCTGTTTTCGGTCCGTAGATTACGGAAAGTTCGTTAGGTTGTGAGCTGAGTTTGGTCAAGCCATCTTTTTCTCCTGGGCCTGATGGGGTGCCTGGCTGTGTTCTCAGATACTGTGCTAATTCGCTCTGTAAGCCAATTCTTAAACTTTTTTGTTTGTCCGTTTCGACCGGATTATTTCCTAAGTTATGGAAAGAATCTTATGTTATTCCCTTACACAAAAAAGGCTCTAAGTCGGACGTCATGAACTATAGAGCAATTTCTAAGTTGTCTGCTATTCCTAAATTATTCGAGAAAATCATTGCTTCTCAACTGCAACACTTATGTAGCTCAATCATCTCACCAACCCAGCATGGCTTTGTGAGATCCAAATCTACTACAACAAACTTATTGGAACTCTCCTCTATTGTCATTAGTGGGTTTCATAGCTCGATGCAGACGGACGTCATCTACACTGATTTCAGTAAAGCATTTGATTCTGTAAACCACACTCTCCTAATGCACAAGTTGTCTCTTCTTGGTTTTCCTCATATTCTTATGAACTGGATTTCCAATTATCTTAAAAATAGAACTCAGAGAGTAATGTTCAATTCTGCCCTCTCGAAGCACATCTTTGTTTATTCAGGAGTGCCCCAAGGTAGCCACCTCGGACCATTGCTTTTCAATTTATTTATTAATGACCTTCCGTCTATTATTAAGAATAGTGCTGTTTTGATGTATGCAGATGATGTTAAATTATGCCTCTCTTATAAGGATCCTATTTCTGCTTCTTTGTTGCAAGCTGATCTTAACATTTTCAATTCATGGTGTAAAACCAATCTTATTGCCCTCAATTGCTCAAAGTGCAAAGCCATGACTTTTTGCAGAACACAACCTGTGCATGTTCAATACTTGTTAGACGGCCATCTTCTCGAGAATATATCTCAAATTAATGACCTAGGCATCTTACTTGATCGTAAACTCTCTTTCAACGATCACATTGAGTTCATGGTAAATAAAGCCATGAAGGTCTTAGGTTTCATTAAGCGTTGGTCTAAGGAATTCAATGACCCTTATACGACTAAACAGCTTTATGTCTCTCTGGTACGTCCCATCCTCGAGTATGGGTCCTGTTTGTGGTCTCCACAGTATCAGATTTATAAAGACAAAATCGAATCGGTGCAAAAAGAAGTTTCTAATTTTCGCACTAAGAAACTTAAACTGGTCACCACAACTTAACCTTCCGCCATATCCTAGTAGATTACTATTAATTAATCTTCCTTCCCTTTCACACCGTCGCACTATGCTGGGTGTTACTTTCATTCTTAAACTTATCAATGGTGATATTGACTCTCCTTTCTTACTTAACAAATTAAACTTTTCACTTCCTATTAGATCAACCCGTTTCTACTCCTTATTAACAATTAGCACTTGCCATACTAATTACCTTATGCATGAACCTTTTAGAGTACTTTGTTCTGAGTTTAACAGACTTTACGGGGTTATTAGATTAGAGTCTTCTATTTCCACCAATAAAGCCTTAATCTTAGAACATTTACGCACACATTAATCAATTAATCTCTGGTGGTGGTCATTGATTTGATTGGGTTTTCCTGGGTTTCCCCAATCCTAGCAACAAATGTTGAATCAATTTACATTTACTCACCCCAGAACTATTTATTTATTATTTTTATTTCATATTTTCCTTTAATTTAATTCTAATTTTATATTTTAAATATTTAATATATATAATTTAATCATTTTTCAATTTAATTTTAATTTTACATTTAATTTTAAATTTCTGTCGACTGTGTATAGTTGACATTAAATAAAAAAATAAATAAATAAATATTCATATGTCAGAAATGTACTTTTATAAATAAAGTTGCAATTGAACCTATTTTGAAAGAGTTATGGTGTTATTAAAGTTTCCAGAGAATTTTGCTTTTTTAAAAATGCCAATTTTTTAATTTTTTCACCTTTTTGGCTATATTTTCTAAAATATTGATTCAAATCGACTTCGGTAATGTGATTTATATATATCCAGATGCCAGAAATGTACTTTTATAAATAAAGTTGCAATTGAACCTATTTTGAAAGAGTTATGGGTTATTAAACCCATAACACTTCGTTGTTGTACAAAGTAGACGTGTCTAATTTTGCTCTATTAAATTACTTGATATCTTTAATACGTGCTGTAGTTTAATACTTTAAAAAGTACCGATTTTAACAATATTATTGTGTAGTGCGTTACTACTGGTGCTAGTGTCAAACTTCGTGCGTTTACTAATAAATAATTGCATTTTATTTGTATATTTTACAAACAGTGCGCGTCGCTAACAGCTGAGATTATTGCTTTTTCTTTTTTGCTTACTTTCGTCTGTTACTTTTCTTCACTCTCCTAACTTTGCGCTCTCTCATTGCATGCTTATCTGTATAGCTTGCGCTCTTAACGTCAGTTCTTAACATTAACTGTACCTCATTGTCTCTCTTTGCTTTGTTTGCATTGTGATATTGTGTTTTTCTACAGCACTCAACACAAGTTTAGTTACATTTCAAACATAACTCACTTCCTATAATTTCTCAATTTCTTTATTCGATCTCATATTTTCCTTACATCATGACTTCGTGCTGCATTAAAGTCTGTAAGGTAATGTCCGATCCTAAGGCTGATTTTATAAGCTGCTGGTTGTGTGACAATCTAGCTCATGTTAAATGTGCAGGTTTCACCGCGCGTGTGAAAGATTACATCGCCAATAAGATGGGTCTTAAATGGTGTTGTGAAGCTTGCCGTGAGACGGAAATTAATATGCAATCATTTGCAATGCATACGCGCAATAATTTCTGTGCTTTAAAAAAAAACTTTGACCTTCTTCACAAGGAATTCCAAGCAATGGAATTTAAGTTTAATAATTTTAAAATTTTTCCTGAGCCGTCTATTCTGGGTGTGCCTTCTTCCAGTAGCTCACCACCGGAGGTAATTATTACTCCGGTTATGACTACTGAACATATTCCTGAATCAATTCCTTCTGCAGCTATTTCAAACCCACGTAGCTCTAAACCCAATAAACCCAAGAAAGGTAGGCCTTCCAATGATATGCCTCTTGTATCATCTGAGGTTAATCATCTTCGGGTGTTTAATTCCCCTAAGCATCCCACGCCTGCAAATGTTCTTCCTTGCGTAGTGGAGACTGCCAGACCTCTTAAGTCTGTACCTAATAGACGCCAAATTTTTATTTCTCGTCTGGCATCTGAAACTTCAACTGAAGATGTTAAGGCGTATATTTTAAACAAGCTTAATAATAATTGTCCCAACATGACCGTTGAGAAATTTAAATTTAAGCATCATAGAGAAATTTCCTCCTTCAAAATATCTGTCCCCACAAGTGCATTTAGTACTATTTGTACTAATGCTTTTTGGCTGGAGGATATGGTTGTAAAGGAGTACAGTCCGCAAAAGAGACATAAGTCTTCTGTTCCCCCTTCTCTTCCTACTAATGTTCCGTCAAAAAACTAATAAATTCTTCAATTCTGTAAGCTTATCAGAATGTTAGAGGCCTTAAGTCAAAACTTTCTAACCTTTATGTAGATAGTTTTTCTTTCGAACATAACATTTTGGCATTTACTGAGACCTGGCTTAAACCTGACATTCTTGATGCATCTATACTTTCACCTCTTTATGTTACTTATAGATGTGATAGAATGGATAGAAAAGGTGGTGGCGTCCTTATTGCGATAAAATCTAATCTTGTATCGCAATTAGTAAATAACTCCCCCACTAATATAGAAATTGTATAAAGTGATTTATATATATTCATATTTCAGAAATGTACTTTTATAAATAAAGTTGCAATTGAACCTATTTTGAAAGAGCTATGGGTTATTAAACCCATAACACTTCGTTGTTGTACAAAGTAGTCGTGTCTAATTTTGCTCTATTAAATTACTTGATATCTTTAATACGTGCTGTAGTTTAATACTTTAAAAAGTACCGATTTTAACAATATTATTGTGTAGTGCGTTACTACTGGTGCTAGTGTCAAACTTCGTGCGTTTACTAATAAATAATTGCATTTTATTTGTATATTTTACAAACAGTGCGCGTCGCTAACAGCTGAGATTATTGCTTTTTCTTTTTGCTTACTTTCGTCTGTTACTTTTCTTCACTCTCCTAACTTTGCGCTCTCTCATTGCATGCTTATCTGTATAGCTTGCGCTCTTAACGTCAGTTCTTAACATTAACTGTACCTCATTGTCTCTCTTGCTTTGTTTGCATTGTGATATTGTGTTTTTCTACAGCACTCAACACAAGTTTAGTTACATTTCAAACATAACTCACTTCCTATAATTTCTCAATTTCTTTATTCGATCTCATATTTTCCTTACATCATGACTTCGTGCTGCATTAAAGTCTGTAAGGTAATGTCCGATCCTAAGGCTGATTTTATAAGCTGCTGGTTGTGTGACAATCTAGCTCATGTTAAATGTGCAGGTTTCACCGCGCGTGTGAAAGATTACATCGCCAATAAGATGGGTCTTAAATGGTGTTGTGAAGCTTGCCGTGAGACGGAAATTAATATGCAATCATTTGCAATGCATACGCTCAATAATTTCTGTGCTTTAAAAAAAAACTTTGACCTTCTTCACAAGGAATTCCAAGCAATGGAATTTAAGTTTAATAATTTTAAAATTTTTCCTGAGCCGTCTATTCTGGGTGTGCCTTCTTCCAGTAGCTCACCACCGGAGGTAATTATTACTCCGGTTATGACTACTGAACATATTCCTGAGTCAATTCCTTCTGCAGCTATTTCAAACCCACGTAGCTCTAAACCCAATAAACCCAAGAAAGGTAGGCCTTCCAATGATATGCCTCTTGTATCATCTGAGGTTAATCATCTTCGGGTGTTTAATTCCCCTAAGCATCCCACGCCTGCAAATGTTCTTCCTTGCGTAGTGGAGACTGCCAGACCTCTTAAGTCTGTACCTAATAGACGCCAAATTTTTATTTCTGGCCTGGCATCTGAAACTTCAACTGAAGATGTTAAGGCGTATATTTTAAACAAGCTTAATAATAATTGTCCCAACATGACCGTTGAGAAATTTAAATTTAAGCATCATAGAGAAATTTCCTCCTTCAAAATATCTGTCCCCACAAGTGCATTTAGTACTATTTGTACTAATGCTTTTTGGCTGGAGGATATGGTTGTAAAGGAGTACAGTCCGCAAAAGAGACATAAGTCTTCTGTTCCCCCTTCTCTTCCTACTAATGTTCCGTCAAAAACTAATAAATTCTTCAATTCTGTTAGCTTATCAGAATGTTAGAGGCCTTAAGTCAAAACTTTCTAACCTTTATGTAGATAGTTTTTCTTTCGAACATAACATTTTGGCATTTACTGAGACCTGGCTTAAACCTGACATTCTTGATGCATCTATACTTTCACCTCTTTATGTTACTTATAGATGTGATAGAATGGATAGAAAAGGTGGTGGCGTCCTTATTGCGATAAAATCTAATCTTGTATCGCAATTAGTAAATAACTCCCCACTAATATAGAAATTGTATGTGTGAAAGTGCGAATTCATAACATTAACTTATATATTTCCTGTTCATATATTCCTCCCCAGTCTGATTTATCTGTATACCTAGCTCACTTAACGGTAATTCAATCTTTGTCCAGCATGCTTTTGGATAAAGATTGTTTGGTAGTTGTTGGTGACTTTAACTTGCCCGATGTTATTTGGTCGGATAACAACGACTTAATGACTTCTAACGAGTTTCTGTCGGGACTTCTTGAACTAAATCTATCTCAGGTCAACTCAATTCGAAATAGCAGGAACCGAATACTTGATCTTGTCTTTGTATCAGATCAGGTATGCGATACTGTTGTAAGAATTGACCCTTTAGTTTCACCTGAAGATGCGTTGCACCCCACTTTAGAGCTCGCTATTTTGCTGTCACCATCCGGGCAGCAAAATAAAACACTTCCAACCACTAAACACTACTGGTTTCGTAAAGTAAACTTTAGTGATCTCAATATTTTATTTAATAACTACGATTGGTCGGAATTGTACTCTTCTAATAATTTAGAATGTGCGATTCGCATTTTTTATAGAGCTATTAACTCTATTTTTGAATCAAGTGTTCCTAGGGTGTATCTTTCTAAGTCTACAAAACTACCTTGGTTCTCTAGGGAACTTTGTAGACTTAAAAATTTAAAATCCAAGCTTTTATAAAAGCAAAATTCTTTGGAAACTTTAATAACCCATAACTCCTTTAAAATATTTTCAATTGCAACTTTATTTGTAAAAGTACATTTCTGGCATCTGAATATATATAAATCACTTTACCGAAGTCGATTTGAATCAATATTTTAGAAAATATGGCCAAAAATGTGAAAAATTTAAAAATATTGTCATTTTGTAAAAAAGCAAAATTCTTTGGAAACTTTAATAACCCATAACTCTTTCGAAATAGGTTCAATTGCATCTTTATTTGTAAAGTACATTTCTGGCATCTGAATATATATAAATCACTTTACCGAAGTCGATTTGAATCAATATTTTAGAAAATATGTCCAAAAAGGTGAAAAATTTAAAAAAGTTGGCCTTTTTAAAAAAAGCAAAATTGTTTGGAAACTTTAGTAACCCATAACTCTTTCAAAAAAGGTTCAACTGCAACTTAATTTGGAAAGTAAATTTCTGGCATCTCAATATATATAAATCACTCTACCGAAGTCGATTTGAATCGATATTTAAAAAAAAATGGCCTAAAAGGTAAAAAAATTGTAAAAATTGGCATTTTTAAAAAGCAAAATTCTTTGGAAACTTTAATAACCCATAACTCCTTCAAAATAGGTTCAATTGCAACATTATTTGCAAAAGTACTCTTCTGGCATCTGAATATATATAAATCACTTTACCGAAGTCGATTTGAATCAATATTTTAGAAAATATGGCCAAAAAGATGAAAAATTTTAAAAAGTTGGCATTTTTAAAAAAGCAAAATTCTTTGGAAACTTTAGTAACCCATAACTCCTTCAAAAAAGGTTCAACTGCAACTTAATTTGGAAAGTACATTTCTGGCATCTGAATATATATAAATCACTCTACCGAAGTCGATTTGAATCGATATTTAAAAAAAAATGGCCTAAAAGGTAAAAAAATTGTAAAAATTGGCATTTTTAAAAAAGCAAAATTCTTTGGAAACTTTAATAACCCATAACTCCTTCAAAATAGGTTCAACTGCAACTTTATTTATAAAAATACATTTCTGGCATCTAAATATATATAAATCACTTTACCGAAGTCGATGTGAATCAATATTTTAGAAAATATGGCCGAAAAGGTGAAAAAATTAAAAAAGTTGGCATTTTTAAAAAAGCAAAATTCTTTGGAAACTTTAATAACCCATAACTCTTTCAAAAAAGGTTCAACTGCAACTTAATTTGGAAAGTAAATTTCTGGCATCTCAATATATATAAATCTCTGTACCGATGTCGATTTGAATCAATATTTTAGAAAATATGGCCTAAAAGGTGAAAAAATTGTAAAAATTGGCATTTTTAAAAAAGCAAAATTCTTTGGAAACTTTAATAACCCATAACTCCTTTAAAATATTTTCAATTGCAACTTTATTTGTAAAAGTACATTTCTGGCATCTGAATATATATAAATCACTTTACCGAAGTCGATTTGAATCAATATTTTAGAAAATAGGGCCAAAAATGTGAAAAATTTAAAAATATTGGCATTTTGTAAAAAAGCAAAATTCTTTGGAAACTTTAATAACCCATAACTCTTTCAAAAAAGGTTCCACTGCAACTTAATTTGGAAAGTAAATTTCTGGTATATAAATATATATTAATCACTTTACCAAAGTAGATTTGAATCAATATTTTAGAAAATATGGCCTAAAAGGTGAAAAAATTGTAAAAAATGGCATTTTTAAAAAAGCAAAATTGTTTGGAAACTTTAATAACCCATAACTCTTTCAAAAAAGGTTCAACTGCAACTTTATTTGTAAAGTACATTTCTGGCATCTCAATATATATAAATCACTCTACCGAAGTCGATTTGAATCGATATTTAAAATAAAATGGCCTAAAAGGTGAAAAAATTGTAAAAATTGGCATTTTTAAAAAAGCAAAATTCTTTGGAAACTTTAATAGCCCATAACTCCTTCAAAATAGGTTCAACTGCAACTTTATTTATAAAAAATACCTTTCTAGCATCTAAATATAAATAAATCATTTTACCGAAGTCGATGTGAATCAATATTTTAGAAAATATGGCCTAAAAGGTGAAAAAATTATAAAAATTGGCATTTTTAAATAAGCAAAATTCTTTGGTAACTTTAATAACCCATAACTCTTTCAAAATACGTTCAATTGCAACTTTATTTATAAAAATACACATCTGGCATCTTAATATATATAAATCACTTTACCGAAGTTGATTTGAATCAATATTTTAGAAAATATGGCCAAAAAGGTGAAAAAATTAAAAAAATTGGCATTTTTAAAAAAGCAAAATTCTTTGGAAACTTAATAACCCATAACTCTTTCAAAAAAGGTTCAACTGCAACTTAATTTGGAAAGTAAATTTTTGGTATATAAATATATATTAATCACTTTACCAAAGTAGATTTGAATCAATATTTTAGAAAATATGGCCTAAAAGGTGAAAAAAATTGTAAAATTGGCATTTTTAAAAAAGCAAAATTCTTTGGAAACTTTAATAACCCATAACTCCTTTAAAATATTTTCAATTGCAACTTTATTTGTAAAAGTACATTTCTGGCATCTGAATATATATAAATCACTTTATCGAAGTCGATTTGAATCAATATTTTAGAAAATATGGCCAAAAATGTAAAAAATGTAAAAATATTGGCATTTTGTAAAAAAGCAAAATTCTTTGGAAACTTTAATAACCCATAACTCTTTCAAAAAAGGTTCAACTGCAACTTAATTTGGAAAGTAAATTTCTGGTATATAAATATATATTAATCACTTTACCAAAGTAGATTTGAATCAATATTTTAGAAAATATGGCCTAAAAGGTGAAAAAATTGTAAAAAATGGCATTTTTAAAAAAGCAAAATTGTTTGGAAACTTTAATAACCCATGAACGTGATAGTTCGTTGAGTAATTATTTCATACTAATTTTATTATGATTTTTCTTCTGCTTATATAGCCTTCTGAAGTAATTTTGGACCAACGCTGAGATGTTTACCAATGCATTGCAATGCATCCAGCCTTCCCTTTCTGATGTGTGCCAGGAGTCATAAATTATTCTATGCCTAAGTGCTAAGTGTCCCAAACAACTGTGACCTTTTATTTTATCTATGCTGCTCATGTTCACGCAGCGTGCGAGTAATTGTAGGCGTTCTTGAACCTTATGCCTTATCGCTCCTGTGTGGTTTCACATGTCGCATCGCGTTGATTCTTTGGGTCTCTGTTCATAGATTTATGAACATCCTGCCGGCGGTCCGCCAATGTCACTACGACTCGGGATTGTGAGTTGCGGTGGCATCTTCCAGATTTCTACCACATTAGAGTGATGATAATTATTGATATTATGCCGAGGAATACGAGTCCACTGTATGTGTTGGGATGGCGAAAATCCAGACTCCTCAGCTTTATGTTCTGTGCCTTGAGGGTTTTGATCTCTTTTTGAAGACCATCAATTTCCAATGTGTTGTTAATTACTCGGACTCCTAAAGGTTTTAGTGAAAATTCTGCGATTTCTCCAATCTCTTTTGTTAATGGAATCCCCATAACATTCGTTGCTTCGCTCTTAATCTTTTCGACTGCGAATAGTGTAATTCCTTGCGAACGTAGGCTACATCCTGTGTCTAAGGAGAGTATTCCTTGAAGAGGTAGGTCGTCAATGATTTCATGCCTTTCTTTGCATTTTATATCGGCCGTAGTTTTACCGAATGTCTTGAATAGCCATTTATTTGCCGATTCCAACTTGATCCATAGTGGAGTTGACTTAGCATCGATGAAAGTGCATTGATAGTCACACGATGGTTTCAAAGGTGATAACTCACAACTTTTATCTTTAGCGCTTGACCATGCCCAGGTGTCTTCACAAATGTATGTATTGGGTTCAGGTTTGGCACATTTGTTTAAGGCTTCGTCGGACATGATGTGATACGAGTCTATTAGGAAGTTATATATCAAATACGCTCCTCGGACTGATGGCATCATTATGTGGTTGTGTGTGCTGAAGGGTATAGGTATCACCTTATAGATCTGTGACGATTGGCTGTTAAGCAGTGGAATTTTAACGCTAATGACTACGTTATCGTCGATGATTGTCCCAGTAGCTGTGAGTAGCTTATAAATAGCTTGGATCTCATTGGCACTCTTTCCTGGTAACTTGTATTTTCCTGATAACTGCTCCCTGATCTTTAATAGTTCTGTATTCATCTGTGTTGGAGTTATTAAATCAGGGTTCAATTTGCCGTGATTTATGTCGATTAAAAGTTCCACTAAGTCTGCTTGAATTCTTTCGCACTCCGCTATTGCCATGCTTAATTGTTTTGTAAGCATAAAGAATCTAATTGATTCTCTATATAAGTGGACATTTTCTCGAACAATACTTGTCAGATTGTTTACATGCTCTTCGATGTGTTTGAATTGTTCGTTTACTTCATATGTGGTACGAGTCAATATGTTTAATGTAGATTCTACAACCGTCGTTTGCTTTTTTATCATATGGTTCAAGTCATGCTGATTTTCCAGAAGCGATCTCATGTTTGCTTCCATAATTCTCCGGTCTTCTGCATCCATTATACCCATCAAAGATTGGTAGAAACTTCCTATGAACTCGAGAGGGCTCTTTTGACTCGTGTATTTTTGAACCCAAACATATGATTGTTCGTGTCTTTAATGAGTGATACTTGTTTCCTCATGTTGTTAACGATATGTGTGCAATCCATCTTAAAGTGCTCTAACTTTGGACACCAATTATTTACTTGCATCAATGTCATATCCAGTCGATCAGTCGTATCCAGTAATGGCTTCACCTTAAAGTAGATGACGAGGTTCCAGCTCGTTGTGACGACATCCACTTGACCGATGGGATCCAAGTATATGGCTGCTGTCTCTGGAATTGTGTCGATCTGTATGCTCTTGTGATTTACTGGTGCGGATAATATCAATGGAAGTATCAGAAGCATGCCAAAAATTGATTTCCATAGATGCGTCGTACATGTTTTAGCTTGAGTTAAATTACATCTTGGCTTGTTTTCTGGATCCTCGTCAGCACTTACTAAACGGCATACTTTATGAATCGGTCTCTTTAGGATCCCATTTGCTGTTTTTACCGTTATTACCCGAACTTTACCATCTTTACCAGGATGAGTTTGGGTTATTTTTGCCACTGGCCATCTTGACGGGTGTGTATCTTCATTTTTTATGATGACTACATCTCCTTCTTTTAGGTTGGGCTCGGAAAGTTTCCACTTGTTTCTTTGTTGCAGGGTGTGAAGATTTTCCTCCTTCCAACGTTTCCAAAAGTCTCCTTGGATTTTTTGCACAAGCTTCCATTTATTCAATGAGGTAAGTAATACCTTCTCTTCTGGAGCTGGTATGGCTAGTAACGGCTTTCCGATCAAAAAATGCCCTGGTGTCAAGACTTCTTCACTATCATTTGCTATGTATAGTGGTCTGGAGTTTAATACGGCTTCTATTTGAGTTAACAGCGTAGTCATCTCTTCGAATGTGAGTTTTACTTCTCCTATTGTTCGTTTTAAATGGTGTTTCATCGACTTTACTCCTGCTTCCCAAATTCCACCGAAGTGTGGTCCTGACGGGGGGGAAAAGTGCCAATTTATGTGATCATTCGCTAATATGGGCGCTAACGAGCTGTTTTCTTTCATTGCCTTTTTTCGTGATTCTCCTAGAGCTTTGTCTTTCCTGAATGGCAAGCAAACTGTAAATCGCCCATCTTCTTCTCGGCTCACTGTGCTGCTATACATTTCCATGCATTCGTCCGCGTGATCTTCCTTGACTTCTGTATTATCGACTTCTTCCAGTTCCCAAAAGCGATCTAGATTGGTAACTGCAGACGTTATTTGCTTTTGTTTGGGTAGACCAACTATTCCTGATAGAATCCACCCAAATTTAGTGAATTGCCCGATGATGCCATTGTTCTTCAGTACTCCATTTTCTAATACCTCACTGAAGATGTCTCCTCCTAAAACCAGATCAATTCTGTCTGATTTATTGAACATCGGGTCTGCAAGTTGATGGTTATTCCAGTTGTCGATTTTGTATTTGAATGATTTCGCTGGCTGTGCGTTCGTAAGGGAAGATAGCACAGCGGCTTCGACAACTGCGGTATAGTCACTTTCAAATCTCGGCTTAATCTCGATAGTAACTTTGTTCTTGGACATTCCAACCACTGTCTCGCTAAGTCCATGAATTTTAGTTGTGACTTTTTGTCGTGGAAGTCCTAGTAGTTGAGCTGCCTCTTCTGATATTGTCGAAAGCTGGGATCCTTGATCGATTAACGCTCTCAGTACCAAATATTGTCCTTTAGCTGATTTCACTCTTACTTGAGCTGTCGCTAATATGACTGTTGATTCAGTCTTTGAAGTCATCGTATTAGCTGTATCGCTGTGGCGGGTTGATGAAAAGTGCACTAATTCCGAATGGCCTCTTTGACAAATTCTGCATTTCAAATCTTTCTTGGAGCATGGTTTACTCAATGAATGGAGAAAACATTTTTGGCATAATCTATGCTCCTTTAGATATTTAAAACGCTCTTCTGGCGTGATGCCTAAGAATCTTTGGCAGCTGTTAATTTCGTGGTAGCTACCATTGCAATACCGACACTTTTGCTTGGTCGTAACTTTTGAGTAAGCTGTATTCTGATATGGCTTTTTGTGGTTCGCTATTGCTGCTATTGCTGTCTCGGATCCAACTGATAGCGTCTGATAATATCTGTCCAAAAATCCCATTACGTCGGATAATGACTGGACGCTCCTTGGTTTCTGAACCATCTGCTCATACATTCGCAAACTTTCTTTATCTAATTTGCGAATGATTATTTGAGCGATGAATGGGTCATCATCGTTTATTGGAATTTCTAACGCTTTTATTGCGTTTATACACTCATTTGTTGTATCCAACAACAATCTTACATTTTTGTGGTCTCGGCTATCCGCTATTGGTTGGTCTAATAGCCGATCCCATTGAGCAGTAAACAAGATACGTTTGTTTTCGTATCTTTGTTTCACCAGATTCCATGCTACCTCATAGTTGTAGCTTGCTATTTGAAGGTGCTGAATAAGTTTTGCCGCTTCACCTTTAAGTGATGTTTTTAGACGCATCATCTTTTCGCTATTCGAAATGTGCTTTGCCTCATGCACCATCTCGATGAATAGATTTGAGAATGTAACCCATTCTTTGACATCTCCGTGGAATGTTGGAATTTTTATTTTTTCCAACTCCAGATGATTTTGGAATTTTGCTTTTTCAGTTGGCTCTTCCTGCGTTTGCTTTATCCTATTTTTCAGGATTTTAATATCATTCGCGAATAATTTTACCATATCCATTCGCTTGATATAAATATCCTTATTAAATTTAGGATATTCGTCGAAAGATTTTTCGATTTTTGCGAATAATTTCTCGAGGCTGCTTATTTCAATTGCTGAAGTTGTGTCCTCTTGTTTAGCTGACCTTAGCCAGTCTATGAGGAAGTCACATTCTTGAAATATTTTGTCAGCCTGTGGATCATCTGCATTCGCGCAGTTTGCGTCGATGATTTTAGATCCGCTTGGCAACTCTTCGTGGTCACTAACTTGTTTGTATACAGTTAGGACCCCGTTACCTTTTAATGCATTCGATAATTCATCCGCTTGTTGCATCATGGAGTCGTATGCATTTTTTAAAAAGTAATCTTCCATGCCTATGCCATCCGCTATTAGCTTCTCGTGGTTTTTCTCATAGGTGGATCGTACTTTTTCAATTGTTTTAAGTGCGTCTGCTGTTTTTGATTTCGTCATCGGCTTATCGGCTAAGCTTACCGATAGCTGCGAAATCTTTTCATTCAGCTCCATCTGTTCATCAATGATTTTTACTCGATTGACGCCCATTATTTTATCAGAAAATTTTTTCTGTTGTTACTGAACCGTGGGAGGAATTTAGTTTAGTCGCCTTGTTGACTGTGCTGTGCCTCTACTCACAACAATTTTTGTTCAAATAACAATGGGTGGAATGCACTTTTATATATATGTACCTAGCGATTTAGTCTCCTGACAATATCTTCTAGGGTTTTCTTTGCTTTCTGTAGGAGGGGAGTGCTTTTATTTTTTTTGAAAAGCCCCTATTACCGTCTCTACTAGATGTTGCTGGTGATCTCCGTCCGTAGTATATGCACTATCGGTCGAGTTGATATTATGCAATCCTGCGTTTCTTACCACTGGTGGGGGAAAACGGTAAAGGATTGTTGTTTTTTTCTATCCTGGTTGTAAGTCAGGCGCTGGTTGCTTCTCAGAGTTTCTTACCACTGGTGGGGAAACCAAGAGATAGCTCGAAGGACCAAATGAACGTGATAGTTCGTTGAGTAATTATTTCATACTAATTTTATTATGATTTTTCTTCTGCTTATATAGCCTTCTGAAGTAATTTTGGACCAACGCTGAGATGTTTACCAATGCATTGCAATGCATCCAGCCTTCCCTTTCTGATGTGTGCCAGGAGTCATAAATTATTCTATGCCTAAGTGCTAAGTGTCCCAAACAACTGTGACCTTTTATTTTATCTATGCTGCTCATGTTCACGCAGCGTGCGAGTAATTGTAGGCGTTCTTGAACCTTATGCCTTATCGCTCCTGTGTGGTTTCACATGTCGCATCGCGTTGATTCTTTGGGTCTCTGTTCATAGATTTATGAACGACCCATAACTCCTTTAAAATAGGTTCAATTGCAACTTTATTTGTAAAGTACATTTCTGGCATCTGAATATATATAAATCACTTTACCGAAGTCGATTTGAATCAATATTTTAGAAAATATGGCCAAAAAGGTGAAAAGTTTAAAAAAGTTGGCATTTTTAAAAAGCTAAATTGTTTGGAAACTTTAATAACCCATAACTCTTTAAAAAAAGGTTCAATTGCAACTTTATTTGTAAAGTACATTTCTGGCATCTCAATATATATAAATCACTCCACCGAAGTCGATTTGAATCGATATTTAAAAAAAAATGGCCTAAAAGGTGAAAAAATTTTAAAAATTGGCATTTTTAAAAAAGCAAAATTCTTTGGAAACTTTAATAGCCCATAACTCCTTCAAAATAGGTTCAACTGCAACTTTATTTATAAAAATACCTTTCTAGCATCTAAATATATATAAATCACTTTACCGAAGTCGATGTGAATCAATATTTTAGAAAATATGGCCGATAAGGTGAAAAAATTAAAAAAGTTGGCATTTTTAAAAAAGCAAAATTCTTTGGAAACTTTAATAACCCATAACTCTTTCAAAATAGGATCAATTGCAACTTTATTTATAAAAGTACATTTCCGGCATCCGAATATATATAAATAACTTTACCGAAGTCGATTTGAATCAATATTTTAGAAAATATGGCTTAAAAGGTGAAAAAATTATAAAAATTGGCATTTTTAAAAAAGCAAAATTCTTTGGAAACACTAATAACCCATAACTCTTTCAAAAAAGGTTCAACTGCAACTTAATTTGGAAAGTACATTTCTGGCATCTCAATATATATAAATCACTCTACCGAAGTCGATTTGAATCGATATTTAAAAAAAAATGGCCTAAAAGGTGAAAAAATTGTAAAAATTGGCATTTTTAAAAAAGCAAAATTCTTTGGAAACTTTAATAACCCATAACTCCTTCAAAATAGGTTCAACTGCAACTTTATTTATAAAAATACATTTTTGGCATCTGAATATATATAAATCTCTTTACCGAAGTCGATTTGAATCAATATTTTAGAAAATATGGCCAAAAATGTGAAAAAATTAAAAATATTGGCATTTTGTAAAAAAGCTAAATTCTTTGGAAACTTTAATAACCCATAACTCTTTCAAAAAAGGTTCAATTGCAACTTTATTTGTAAAGTACATTTCTGGCATCTGAATATATATAAATCACTTTACCGAAGTCGATTTGAATCAATATTTTAGAAAATATGGCCAAAAAGGTGAAAAATTTAAAAAAGTTGGCATTTTTAAAAAAGCAAAATTGTTTGGAAACTTTAATAACCCATAACTCTTTAAAAAAAGGTTCAATTGCAACTTTATTTGTAAAGTACATTTCTGGCATCTCAATATATATAAATCACTCTACCGAAGTCGATTTGAATCGATATTTAAAAAAAAATGGCCTAAAAGGTGAAAAAATTGTAAAAATTGGCATTTTTAAAAAAGCAAAATTCTTTGGAAACTTTAATAGCCCATAACTCCTTCAAAATAGGTTCAACTGCAACTTTATTTATAAAAAATACCTTTCTAGCATCTAAATATATATAAATCACTTTACCGAAGTCGATGTGAATCAATATTTTAGAAAATATGGCCGAAAAGGTGAAAAAATTAAAAAAGTTGGGATTTTTAAAAAAGCAAAATTCTTTGGAAACTTTAATAACCCATAACTCTTTCAAAATAGGATCAATTTCAACTTTATTTTTAAAAGTACATTTCCGGCATCCAAATATATATAAATCACTTTACCGAAGTCGATTTGAATCAATATTTTAGAAAATATGGCCTAAAAGGTGAAAAAATTATAAAAATTGGCATTTTTAAATAAGCAAAATTCTTTGGAAACTTTAATAACCCATAACTCTTTCAAAAAAGGTTCAACTGCAACTTAATTTGGAAAGTACATTTCTGGCATCTCAATATATATAAATCACTCTACCGAAGTCGATTTGAATCGATATTTTAGAAAATATGGCCTAAAAGGTGAAAAAATTGTAAAAATTGGCATCTTTAAAAAAGCAAAATTCTTTGGAAACTTTAATAACCCATAACTCCTTTAAAATATTTTCAATTGCAACTTTATTTGTAAAAGTACATTTCTGGCATCTGAATATATATAAATCACTCTACCGAAGTCGATTTGAATCAATATTTTAGAAAATATGGCCAAAAATGTGAAAAATTTAAAAATATTGTCATTTTGTAAAAAAGCAAAATTCTTTGGAATCTTTAATAACCCATAACTCTTTCGAATTAGGTTCAATTGCATCTTTATTTGTAAAGTACATTTCTGGCATCTGAATATATATAAATCACTTTACCGAAGTCGATTTGAATCAATATTTTAGAAAATATGGCCAAAAAGATGAAAAAATTTAAAAAAAGTTGGCATTTTTAAAAAGCAAAATTGTTTGGAAACTTTAGTAACCCATAACTCTTTCAAAAAAGGTTCAACTGCAACTTAATTTGGAAAGTACATTTCTGGCATCTCAATATATATAAATCACTCTACTGAAGTCGATTTGAATCGATATTTAAAAAAAAATGGCCTAAAAGATAAAAAAATTTGTAAAAATTGGCATTTTTAAAAAGCAAAATTCTTTGGAAACTTTAATAACCCATAACTCCTTCAAAATAGGTTCAATTGCAACTTTATTTTTAAAAGTACATTTCTGGCATCCGAATATATAGAAATCACTTTACCGAAGTCGATTTGAATCAATATTTTAGAAAATATGGCATAAAAGGTGAAAAAAATTATAAAAATTGGCATTTTTAAAAAAGCAAAATTCCTTGGAAACTTTAATAACCCATAACTCTTTCAAAAAAGGTTCAACTGCAACTTAATTTGGAAAGTACATTTCTGGCATCTCAATATATATAAATCACTCTACCGAAGTCGATTTGAATCGATATTTAAAAAAAATGGCCTAAAAGGTAAAAAAATTTAAAAAAAGTTGGCATTTTTAAAAAAGCAAAATTCTTTGGAAACTTTAATAACCCATAACTCTTTTAAAATATTTTCAATTGCAACTTTATTTGTAAAAGTACATTTCTGGCATCTGAATATATATAAATCACTTTACCGAAGTCGATTTGAATCAATATTTTAGAAAATATGGCCAAAAATGTGAAAAATTTAAAAATATTGTCATTTTGTAAAAAAGCAAAATTCTTTGGAAACTTTAATAACCCATAACTCTTTAAAAAAAAGGTTCAATTGCATCTTTATTTGTAAAGTACATTTCTGGCATCTGATTATATATAAATCACTTTACCGAAGTCGATTTGAATCAATATTTTAAAAAATATGGCCAAAAGGTGAAAAATTTAAAAAAGTTGGCATTTTTAAAAAAGCAAAATTGTTTGGAAACTTTAGTAACCCATAACTCTTTTAAAAAAGGTTCAACTGCAACTTAATTTGGAAAGTACATTTCTGGCATCTCAATATATATAAATCACTCAACCGAAGTCGATTTGAATCGATATTTAAAAAAAAATGGCCTAAAAGGTAAAAAAATTGTAAAAATTGGCATTTTTAAAAAGCTAAATTGTTTGGAAACTTTAATAACCCATAACTCTTTAAAAAAAGGTTCAGTTGCAACTTTATTTGTAAAGTACATTTCAGGCATCTCAATATATATAAATCACTCCACCGAAGTCGATTTGAATCGATATTTAAAAAAAATGGCCTAAAAGGTGAAAAAATTGTAAAAATTGGCATTTTTAAAAAAGCAAAATTCTTTGGAAACTTTAATAGCCCATAACTCCTTCAAAATAGGTTCAACTGCAACTTTATTTATAAAACTACCTTTCTAGCATCTAAATATATATAAATCACTTTACCGAAGTCGATGTGAATCAATATTTTAGAAAATATGGCCGATAAGGTGAAAAAATTAAAAAAGTTGGCATTTTTAAAAAAGCAAAATTCTTTGGAAACTTTAATAACCCATAACTCTTTCAAAATAGGATCAATTGCAACTTTATTTATAAAAGTACATTTCTGGCATCTGAATATATATAAATCACTTTACCGAAGTCGATTTGAATCAATATTTTAGAAAATATGGCCAAAAAGGTGAAAAATTTAAAAAAGTTGGCATTTTTAAAAAAGCAAAATTGTTTGGAAACTTTAATAATTGGCATCTTTAAAAAAGCAAAATTCTTTGGAAACTTTAATAACCCATAACTCCTTTAAAATATTTTCAATTGCAACTTTATTTGTAAAAGTACATTTCTGGCATCTGAATATATATAAATCACTCTACCGAAGTCGATTTGAATCAATATTTTAGAAAATATGACCAAAAATGTGAAAAATTTAAAAATATTGTCATTTTGTAAAAAAGCGAAATTCTTTGGAATCTTTAATAACCCATAACTCTTTCGAATTAGGTTCAATTGCATCTTTATTTGTAAAGTACATTTCTGGCATCTGAATATATATAAATCACTTTACCGAAGTCGATTTGAATCAATATTTTAGAAAATATGGCCAAAAAGATGAAAAATTTAAAAAAGTTGGCATTTTTAAAAAAGCAAAATTGTTTGGAAACTTTAGTAACCCATAACTCTTTCAAAAAAGGTTCAACTGCAACTTAATATGGAAAGTACATTTCTGGCATCTCAATATATATAAATCACTCTACCGAAGTCGATTTGAATCGATATTTAAAAAAAAATGGCCTAAAAGATAAAAAATTTGTAAAAATTGGCATTTTTAAAAAAGCAAAATTCTTTGGAAACTTTAATAACCCATAACTCCTTCAAAATAGGTTCAATTGCAACTTTATTTTTAAAAGTACATTTCCGGCATCCGAATATATAGAAATCACTTTACCGCAGTCGATTTGAATCAATATTTTAGAAAATATGGCATAAAAGGTGAAAAAATTATAAAATTGGCATTTTTAAAAAAGCAAAATTCCTTGGAAACTTTAATAACCCATAACTCTTTCAAAAAAGGTTCAACTGCAACTTAATTTGGAAAGTACATTTCTGGCATCTCAATATATATAAATCACTCTACCGAAGTCGATTTGAATCGATATTTAAAAAAAATGGCCTAAAAGGTGAAAAAATTTAAAAAAGTTGGCATTTTTAAAAAAGCAAAATTCTTTGGAAACTTTAATAACCCATAACTCTTTTAAAATATTTTCAATTGCAACTTTATTTGTAAAAGTACATTTCTGGCATCTGAATATATATAAATCACTTTACCGAAGTCGATTTGAATCAATATTTTAGAAAATATGGCCAAAAATGTGAAAAATTTAAAAATATTGTCATTTTGTAAAAAAGCAAAATTCTTTGGAAACTTTAATAACCCATAACTCTTTAAAAAAGGTTCAATTGCATCTTTATTTGTAAAGTACATTTCTGGCATCTGATTATATATAAATCACTTTACCGAAGTCGATTTGAATCAATATTTTAGAAAATATGGCCAAAAAGGTGAAAAATTTAAAAAAGTTGGCATTTTTAAAAAAGCAAAATTGTTTGGAAACTTTAGTAACCCATAACTCTTTCAAATAAGGTTCAACTGCAACTTAATTTGGAAAGTACATTTCTGGCATCTCAATATATATAAATCACTCAACCGAAGTCGATTTGAATCGATATTTAAAAAAAATGGCCTAAAAGGTAAAAAAATTGTAAAAATTGGCATTTTTAAAAAAGCAAAATTCTTTGGAAACTTTAATAACCCATAACTCCTTTAAAATAGGTTCAACTGCAACTTTATTTATAAAAATACATTTCTGGCATCTAAATATATATAAATCACTTTACCGAAGTCGATGTGAATCAATATTTTAGAAAATATGGCCAAAAAGGTGAAAAAATTAAAAAAGTTGGCATTTTTAAAAAAGCAAAATTCTTTTGAAACTTTAATAACCCATAACTCCTTCAAAATAGGTTCAACTGCAACTTTATTTATAAAAATACATTTCTGGCATCTAAATATATATAAATCACTTATCGAAGTCGATGTGAATCAATATTTTAGAAAATATGGCCGAAAAGGTGAAAAAATTAAAAAAGTTGGCATTTTTAAAAAAGCAAAATTCTTTGGAAACTTTAATAACCCATAACTCTTTCAAAAAAGGTTCAACTGCAACTTAATTTGGAAAGTAAATTTCTGGCATCTCAATATATATAAATCTCTTTACCGAAGTCGATTTGAATCAATATTTTAGAAAATATGGCCTAAAAGGTGAAAAAATTAAAAATATTGGCATTTTGTAAAAAAGCTAAATTCTTTGGAAACTTTAATAACCCATAACTCTTTCAAAATATGTTCAATTGCAACTTTATTTAAAAAAATACATTTCTGGCATCTTAATATATATAAATCACTTTACCGAAGTCGATTTGAATCAATATTTTAGAAAATATGGCCAAAAAGGTGAAAAAATTAAAAAAAATTGGCATTTTTAAAAAAGCAAAATTCTTTGGAAACTTAATAACCCATAACTCTTTCAAAAAAGGTTCAACTGCAACTTAATTTGGAAAGTAAATTTTGGTATATAAATATATATTAATCACTTTACCAAAGTAGATTTGAATCAATATTTTAGAAAATATGGCCTAAAAGGTGAAATTTTAAAAAAGTTGGCATTTTTAAAAAAGCAAAATTGTTTGGAAACTTTAGTAACTACTAGAAGAAGTCTCAGACACAATAGACGGCTGAGAAAAAATTTTAAAATTATTAAACTTTAATTCCATTGCTTGGAATTCCTTATGTAGAAGGTCAAAGTTTTTTTTTAAAGAACAGAAATTATTGCGCGTATGCATTGCAAATGATTGCATATTAATTTCCGTCTCACGGCAAGCCTCACAACACCATTTAAGGCCCGTCTTATTGGCGATGTAATCTTTTACACGCGCGGTGAAACCAGCACATTTAACATGAGCTAGATTGTCACACAACCAGCAGCATATAAAATCTGCCTTAGGATCGGACATTACCTTACAGACTTTAATGCAGCACGAAGTCATTATGTAAGGAGATATAATAACGAAAGAGAAATTGAAGAAATAATAAGAAATGAGTTATAATTGAAGTGTAACTAAACTTGTGTCGAGTGCTGTAGAAAATCAAACAGCAATAACACAATGCAAAGCAAAGCAAGAGAGAGAGACAGTAAGGTACAGTTAATGTTAATGTAAAGAGCTGGCGTTAAGAGCGCAAGCTATACAGATAAGCATGCAAATGAGAGAGCACAAAGTTAGGAGAGTGACGAAAAGTAAAAGATGAGAGTGAAGAAAAAGAACTAAACACAGCTGTTAGCGACGCGCACTGTTTGTAAAAATATACAAAGAAAATGCAATTTTTAATAGCAAATACACGAAGTTTGACACTCGCACCAGTTATACTGCACTACACAATAATAATGTTAGAACTTGGCACCTTTTAAGTATTAAACTACAAGTAGAAATTACGGAATTCAAATGATTTAATAAGAGCAAAATCAGACGCGTCTACTCTGTACAACAACCAATGTTACCAATCTTAATTTGGAAAGTACATTTCTGGCATCTCAATATATATAAATCACTCTACCGAAGTCGATTTGAATCGATATTTAAAAAAAAATGGCCTAAAAGGTAAAAAAATTGTAAAAATTGGCATTTTTAAAAAAGCAAAATTCTTTGGAAACTTTAATAACCCATAACTCCTTCAAAATAGGTTCAATTGCAACTTTATTTTTAAAAGTACATTTCCGGCATCCGAATATATAGAAATCACTTTACCGAAGTCGATTTGAATCAATATTTTAGAAAATATGGCATAAAAGGTGAAAAAATTATAAAAATTGGCATTTTTAAAAAAGCAAAATTCCTTGGAAACTTTAATAACCCATAACTCTTTCAAAAAAGGTTCAACTGCAACTTAATTTGGAAAGTTGGCATCTCAATATATATAAATCACTCTACCGAAGTCGATTTGAATCGATATTTAAAAAAAATGGCCTAAAAGGTGAAAAAATTTAAAAAAGTTGGCATTTTTAAAAAAGCAAAATTCTTTGGAAACTTTAATAACCCATAACTCTTTTAAAATATTTTCAATTGCAACTTTATTTGTAAAAGTACATTTCTGGCATCTGAATATATATAAATCACTTTACCGAAGTCGATTTGAATCAATATTTTAGAAAATATGGCCAAAAATGTGAAAAATTTAAAAATATTGTCATTTTGTAAAAAAGCAAAATTCTTTGGAAACTTTAATAACCCATAACTCTTTAAAAAAAGGTTCAATTGCATCTTTATTTGTAAAGTACATTTCTGGCATCTGATTATATATAAATCACTTTACCGAAGTCGATTTGAATCAATATTTTAGAAAATATGGCCAAAAAGGTGAAAAATTTAAAAAAAGTTGGCATTTTTAAAAAAGCAAAATTGTTTGGAAACTTTAGTAACCCATAACTCTTTCAAATAAGGTTCAACTGCAACTTAATTTGGAAAGTACATTTCTGGCATCTCAATATATATAAATCACTCAACCGAAGTCGATTTGAATCGATATTTAAAAAAAATGGCCTAAAAGGTAAAAAAATTGTAAAAATTGGCATTTTTAAAAAAGCTAAATTCTTTGGAAACTTAAATAACCCATAACTCCTTTAAAATAGGTTCAACTGCAACTTTATTTATAAAAATACATTTCTGGCATCTAAATATATATAAATCACTTTACCGAAGTCGATGTGAATCAATATTTTAGAAAAATATGGCCAAAAGGTGAAAAAATTAAAAAGTTGGCATTTTTAAAAAGCAAAATTCTTTTGAAACTTTAATTACCCATAACTCCTTCAAAATAGGTTCAACTGCAACTTTATTTATAAAAATACATTTCTGGCATCTAAATATATATAAATCACTTATCGAAGTCGATGTGAATCAATATTTTAGAAAATATGGCCGAAAAGGTGAAAAAATTAAAAAGTTGGCATTTTTAAAAAGCAAAATTCTTTGGAAACTTTAATAACCCATAACTCTTTCAAAAAGGTTCAACTGCAACTTAATTTGGAAAGTAAATTTCTGGCATCTCAATATATATAAATCTTTTACCGAAGTCGATTTGAATCAATATTTTAGAAAATATGGCCTAAAAGGTGAAAAAATTAAAAATATTGGCATTTTGTAAAAAAAGCTAAATTCTTTGGAAACTTTAATAACCCATAACTCTTTCAAAATATGTTCAATTGCAACTTTATTTAAAAAAATACATTTCTGGCATCTTAATATATATAAATCACTTTACCGAAGTCGATTTGAATCAATATTTTAGAAAATATGGCCAAAAAGGTGAAAAAATTAAAAAAAATTGGCATTTTAAAAAAGCAAAATTCTTTGGAAACTTAATAACCCATAACTCTTTCAAAAAAGGTTCAACTGCAACTTAATTTGGAAAGTAAATTTTTGGTATATAAATATATATTAATCACTTTACCAAAGTAGATTTGAATCAATATTTTAGAAAATATGGCCTAAAAGGTGAAATTTTAAAAAAGTTGGCATTTTTAAAAAGCAAAATTGTTTGGAAACTTTAGTAACTACTAGAAGAAGTCTCAGACACAATAGACGGCTGAGAAAAAAATTTTAAAATTATTAAACTTTAATTCCATTGCTTGGAATTCCTTATGTAGAAGGTCAAAGTTTTTTTAAAGAACAGAAATTATTGCGCGTATGCATTGCAAATGATTGCATATTAATTTCCGTCTCACGGCAAGCCTCACAACACCATTTAAGGCCCGTCTTATTGGCGATGTAATCTTTTACACGCGCGGTGAAACCAGCACATTTAACATGAGCTAGATTGTCACACAACCAGCAGCATATAAAATCTGCCTTAGGATCGGACATTACCTTACAGACTTTAATGCAGCACGAAGTCATTATGTAAGGAGATATAATAACGAAAGAGAAATTGAAGAAATAATAAGAAATGAGTTATAATTGAAGTGTAACTAAACTTGTGTCGAGTGCTGTAGAAAATCAAACAGCAATAACACAATGCAAAGCAAAGCAAGAGAGAGAGACAGTAAGGTACAGTTAATGTTAATGTAAAGAGCTGGCGTTAAGAGCGCAAGCTATACAGATAAGCATGCAAATGAGAGAGCACAAAGTTAGGAGAGTGACGAAAAGTAAAAGATGAGAGTGAAGAAAAAGAACTAAACACAGCTGTTAGTGACGCGCACTGTTTGTAAAAATATACAAAGAAAATGCAATTTTTAATAGCAAATACACGAAGTTTGACACTCGCACCAGTTATACTGCACTACACAATAATAATGTTAGAACTTGGCACCTTTTAAGTATTAAACTACAAGTAGAAATTACGGAATTCAAATGATTTAATAAGAGCAAAATCAGACGCGTCTACTCTGTACAACAACCAATGTTACC